>BSBK01004674.1:0-262500 GCA_027943335.1 Chamaecyparis obtusa
ATGGTACCCACAACTATGCACTAAAATATTATATCCCTGTTAGGAGATGATTGTTACATAGTACATTTCCTTGTTAGAGGAATACAAAACCCTATTAGGGGTATACAAACACCCTGTTAAAGGTGGTGAGCATACAACTCTTATAATCAAAATATTGTCTCAAAAGATGAATAATACAAGCACTTGCTATGCTTAGATAGTTCTAGTTGTAGCTCTATCCAACACTGATCTTGCATCTTCTCTCTACTCACAAATTTGCATCATCACATCATCATCACAAATCACACTAGTTGCTTTCATAAAGCACTCTATACTTATACAAATTCTACCATCCAGTCGGCTCTCAAAATACTTCACAAAACATAATAAAAACTTATGTAAATGCTAAACATAGAGTCGACAATCATATATTACCAAAGTGTCAGCAATATACAACATCTCTCTAACTTGGCACATTTCCATACCAACTAACCTTGCCTTAATCTTTGCAACTGCTCATATGCCCTGTTACACTAATTTTCTGTCTTCACATACCTTCACAATATTATATCTCTCTGATCTTGTCACCAAAACACATGCGACCTTAACTAAAGGTCCTACATATCCAAAAATACCTTCAACTAACTTCGCAAGCCATAATACCTCATGCATTGTCATTGCTAACCAAAATTGTACCATAATATACTATTTTCCTGATTCTATACTTAGTCATTTTCATGACTATGACTCCAGTACCAAATCTCTCTGCATGTGATCACTCTAGCATAAGTATTGCCATAAATTACAACCCTTAAGTGATCCCTAGTACTCCAAAACATCACTTGCCAACAATCTCTCCCTTTGGCATTGATGGCAACACTCAGTGAAAAATGACAAAGTGTCTAAGCACTATCTCCCTTCTACTTATATACATATCTTTTTTTTTGTTCTTTTTCTCTCTTTTTTTAATTCTTTTTTTTCTCCTTATTTACTCTTCTCTTCTTCTCATCTTCTCTTTCTCTCTTCATTTTTCTCTTCTCTTCCTCTCCCTTTGACATCAATGGCAAAGGTGCTTACAAAATTTACAAAACTTCTAACCACAAAAATACTTAGTGCTTACTCACCAGATTTAGAATATCTTGGAAGGAGTCTTCCAATGTCTTTACTTCCTCTTCCCATGACTTGATCAAAATCTCACTGACATGGATTAATCCATTCAGTGCATAGGATGTCATTTTTGTTGCCTTCATCTCTGTAGGTATAGACATAGATCCTTCTATCTTCTCCATCTCTGAGATATGAGCTTCAAGCATAGATAGCTTAGGAGTTATTAAACTCTTCAGCAAACTGAATTTGTCTACCACTCTCCCTTTCTCCACATTCAATACACTTATTTTATCCAAAAGTTTGGATGTTTGCTTATCTACTTTTGCCATAGTTTGTGAAGATGCTTCACAACTATCCATCAAATTGTCAAGGGTAGCCCTATCCTTGGCTATGATCTCCTCAATGTTCTTTACATGTCTACAAGGGTTTATGCAGTAACTATATATTTTCCTTTCTTGTGCTGCACAATTCTTGGCCTTAAGTGTAGTTTCCTTAAGTGGTGCAGAGGATAGAGTATTGGGCTTCTTGACAAAATGGTGGGATCGAACATATAAGGAAAATACAAGGTTCAAAGACACCCTTCCCAAATAACTCAAAAGGAGATTTCAACCCAACACCTTGACTCAAGGTTTCTAAAGCCACAAGGGACTAAATTCAACCAAATTCAGAAGGAAACAAATTTCTATGGAGTCAAATTATATGGGCTATGCACAAAGGACTTGAATTCTGCTAAGAGGCCTAATTTGTATTGCATTAGGACAGCAACGACCTTCCAGAGCCCATAACTCCACAAATTTCTTATGAATTTGAAAATAAAATTAGGTTTTTGGATACCCTTTATCAATTTTTACAACATATATAAAAAAATAGGTAGGTTTTTTTGGACCATACCCTTCTGTTACAACATTGGGACCCCAAAAATGCATAAAAATGGGCAGTTTTACAAAGGAACTATATCATAAACTTAACCAAAAGACTCCTACTCTTGGAAAGTGGTTAATTATGTCCTAAAACACTTAAATATGAAAGGAATTAGTCCCAAACCCTTTGGAACACTAAAAGCCCCAAATTAGGCTTCCCAAATCCTCCAAAACTAGGCTTCTTCGATCTGGACTCTCCAAGAAAAATATCAACAAACCAAAGGTTGATTCACCATCATTTCAACATAAACTAAGTGCTTCCCAACATTAAATATACCCCTCATGAGGCCCAATATGCTGCTGCTATAGCATTCCAAGCATTTTCATGCTCTTTAACCTGCAACAAACACCAAATGAAGATCTCCTACAACATCTGATGGATTTTATTGCATATTTAGTGTTATATATCTATGTTACAAATGTTTGATTCATCCCCAAGTTACAGTGATTACAAAAAGGGGATGAATCTCATTCCATGCCTCTAAAACAATGCAAAACTATGCTCTATCAAAGCACAATTTGAGACTTTCAATGAAAAATTAAGTTAAATAGATTGAAAATGAATTTACAGAGATTCTACAACACTCATTGATGTCTATTCAATGAATTAGACTCATTACAACTTTCAGAAATCAAGAAAATTGCAAAAACTGCCACTTTATTGCTTCAAACTTGTGAAATCCGTACAATCTTTGTTCTAGGTTGTACTGTGTGTTTTTCCAGCCATAGGAAAATCATATATGATGCCTAGTAACCATATCAACCAACTTAATTTGTTTTGGTTTGGTTACAATTGCATTTAGTCATTAAAACTTCATTTCCCTCCTAAACTAAGTAACCGTTATTTTTCAAATATTTGAATTCTTAACTTACAAATTATTAAAATAAAAGTATTCTAACTTATTTAATTTCACTCCTAGGGTCTATTTGAATCCCTTAGACACTTTATAAGTCCTAATTAGACCCTTTGGGTACTATTGACCCAACTTACAATATTTTGGTGTCCTAGTCCTCTACCTGGACAAATAGGACTTGACAACATTTCATTACATTATTTATTACAAATTGTCATTATTAATTCCAATACACCCCAATCCACATTTAGGGATGATTTTATTCCTTTGTCTTTGACTGGATTCATGGTGACATTAGGTGACTTCATAGGTGCTCCTGTACCATTAAGAATGTCCAAGTCCCATGAGATGGACTGACAAACTTCTTTCAAATTTTTCTCCAAGAAGTTCTTCTTTGCAGTCTTCAGCAGTGACTCAAAGTGACTATCAAATCTGTCTAATGTCATGCCTTGGTTTTCTACCTCATCCTTACCTTGAAAACTAATAGGTGTAGGGAGTAATCTGTTTACTGTCACTACTTCCCTAGTCATTACTTTTACTCTTTTGTCTCCTTTTTGCACTGACCTTTCATTTGCCTTGGAAAAATCCATGAAAGATAGCCTTGTGAGCTCATCCTCATCCATGCTATCTACATCTACACTCACTGGTTTGGCCATACTTGCCAACAATAGAGTAGAAGAGGTGTCAGGTTCTTTATTTTGTTCCATTCTAACCTCAACTACTTTCTCTGTTCTAGTCTCTTCTTCCTTCGTTTCTTCTTGTTGTATTTCCTTTTTTTGTATCTTCTCTTCCTATTTATCCTTTATTTTCCCCTCCTCTACCTGTCCTTCTACTTCAACTTCCATCGCATTTTCTAAGTTATCCAAAAATGGATCATTTACATCATGTGAAGTGTCAAGGATCATAGGCACACCAAAGACAAAGAAGTCTAGTTGCATGCTAGCTTGTTCACTTTCATCTGCAACTTGGAACTTTCTCCCAATCCCAAAGGTGTAGGCTTGGTAACCTTGGGAGGTGAATTCTTCTTCGGCATATCACTCATTAGGATTTGATCTAGTGCCTTTTGAGTGTCCTCTATTGCTTCATCATATTTCCTCACCATGATTTTCACCAATCTAGCCTTGGTTCTCAACAATGGTTTCAATTCTTTTATTATCCTCTCCCTTTCTTGTATAGAAACAACATGTAACATGTCCTCAATAGCTTTGTTTCTAATATTTTTATCTTTGGACTGTGCCAACTATTTTCTAATCTCTAGCTTATTATACAACTCCTTAGGAATGCTTCCTTCAATCTCCAACAAGTTCTTCTTGAAAACCAACAAGTGTTCAATCATGGTGTCCTCAATGATTGTCTGATTCTCAAGGTCATATCTCTCATAATATATGTTTACAGTCTTGAGATTTCCATCTTTTATCACTCTCTTCTACAACGATTGAATGTTTGGTTTCCACAGAGTTTGTGGATCCTTGTGTGCTACTTTTTCTTCTTCTTTCTCAATTAGTTTTTCTTCTTTCTTCTTCATTTTCACTCTACCTCTTTTTCCTTAGGACTCCTCTTCTTGGTAGATCTTGTAGATCTTCTAGGAATGGTCACATGTACAATTTCTTCTATAGTCTTCTCATGTGTAGGAGATAAGTCAATTATGTCTAGTGTAGGACTTACTATTTTCTTTTCCTCTAAAGGAATAGGTGCATCAATAGTTATGCTTGAAGCTGCTTTTGACATCTTAGTCCTTATGTTTTTAGCTGCTCCCTAGTAATTCCTACCTTCGCAGTGATATCTTCAACAACTTTATTGATCTTTCTCTTCCTTGTCACTTTTTCTTGTTCTTCTCTGACCTTTTCTGACTTTTCCATATATGTTCCCCATCTCTCTTCAATAGGGTCTATTTCTGTTGCCAGTACATGCTCTACCTACGTAGTCAAGATCTCATAACTGACTTCACACCCCATAGGGTAACACCATTTCTTCCTAGGTTCCATTGCCTCAAAGCACACACAATCAATTTCAACCATGAAACATATAGTGTCCTTATACTTTTAAACTAGGGCTTTAGGTATCCTATACCTTTCCTTCATCTGTCTCTATAAGATTTTAGTCATAGCAAACAATTCTCCATCTACCCAATTCTTATCCTGTCTTCAGTAGCTCTTAGAAATCTGAATTCCAGTACTAGTAGGTACATTATCCTTCCATGCCCTAGGGTGCATGCCAGGGAACTTGCGCACAATGTAGATGTACATATGGACCAATAATGATCCAAACCTGAATGCCTTATTCTTATCTTTCTTAATAACCTTTACATTCTCTAGAAACTGTTGTGCAAGAACTTCACAAAGGTTGTACTTCTTGTTCTCCTTAACCATTCTACAAGCCATCATGATAACTCTAGCTGATACTGAGTTAGGTCTATTGCTATAGAATAATTTGTAGCCTAATATCATTGCCACTAGCCTCACATCTTGCTGATAGATGTCATTGATTGTCATTTCTCTCTTATCCCATTTTGAATGTGTTAAGGTTTCCACTTGTTTCCTTATATTCTTCTCTGCTACTGGAAGGGCTCCATCATTATCTAAACCTATTATTTCATGAATCATCTGTGCACATATCTTCACTGGTTGTTCTCTAATCCATATGAACTGATCATGGATTCTACTAAGGATTATCTTAAACCATTCAGTTTCAGTGAATTTCGCTAATAGGGTTAGCTTGATGATAGTTTGATCCTCTAGGTGTTTAAACTCTTCTACCATTGATCCATCTACTTCTATCATTGCATCCAATTCACTATAGATGTTTACATCTCCTATGATTTCATACTCGTAGTGTATATATTCCCTAATGTCCTCTACGTGCAATACGTCGACAGGGCTTTGTGAAAACTCTCCTTCCAGATCATCCTCACAAGACTTGAATGGGTGTTTCTTAAACTTATACCTAGGTCTATCCACAACATCAAAGATTATTGGTGCATCCATAACTTCTTAGTGAGTATAAATCTAAATACCTTCAACATGCTAAATTTGTAACTTTGCTTCACGTGATCACACAATATGTCTGCTAGATGACTAAAATGCTTCACAACTTTGGTCTCCTTAGTCGTTGATCAACAAACAGTGCAGAAATGACTCTTTTATCCTTCGCAAGTTGAGTAAGTGCATTAAACACATGTAGCTCAACTTTGCAGGTTGTCTAGTCAACACAAAACTCGTGAACATAGAAAATGGATCTCCAAGTACTGTGCTCTCAACCATAGACTCCATAGTGTCTATACACACCATACCTAAGCTCGCATGAGCTTACTCCACATATGCAGGGGCTGGATATATTATGTTATCTGCATCCAATGCTCCCCCTAAGGCCATGCGGCCTTCTAGATCGATGTCTCAAAGAACTCATCATGCGAAGACACAGCATCCTTCATTGTCTCTCCCTGAACCAATGTCTTGTTGAAATCTTTCACCTTCCATATCTTGTTATCCTCTTTATTCTCTGATTTCTTGAAATGATTCTCAAACTCATTCATATACTC
Organism: Chamaecyparis obtusa; assembly: GCA_027943335.1. NCBI lineage: Eukaryota > Viridiplantae > Streptophyta > Pinopsida > Cupressales > Cupressaceae > Chamaecyparis > Chamaecyparis obtusa. The sequence continues at coordinate 6,399 of BSBK01004674.1, forward strand.
ATTAAGAATTTTACCACTATCACCAACATTCTTCTTTATAACCACAAGAGGTGGTCCTCTTGGTTCACTTGATCTTCTTGGTCCTCTTCTGTTGTCCTCTCCATTGTATTTGCAAAACTTCGCTATATGTCCAAGATTGTTGCATTTGTAACATGTAGGTGGTCTCCTTCTATCCTAATTTACTTGTAGCTTACAATACCTTGCAGTATGCCCATAGTTATTGCATTTTTTACATGTAATCTTGGCTGCTGACTCTTCTCTGACATAATCTTATTTAAATCTAGATTGATCTGGTTTTCTACATTCAGCCTTCTTGTGTCCATAATCATAATAATTGTAGCAATAACTAGAAAAGGGTTTGAAAGGGCATTTACCTCTGTAATCTCTCTTCATGTGTCCAACTTTGTTGTTGTATAGTCTTAAAATGGAAGCACTTCCATCTTTGTAGGTTTAGCACCCTCATTTAGTACATTTTCATGATAGATTTGCATTTAGGATGCATTTGCACTTGATTCTTTGTTTCTAGGTGAAATTAGGGTTAGGATCCCAAGAATTCTCCTTGATTTCCTTCTTTGTGGCTCTATTTTCTGGGTAGGACCTATGTACTGGTCCTCCTAGCCTTCATCACATTTATCTTAGGCCTCTGTACCCTTTTTCGGCATTCTGTCATGTTTTCCTATCATTCAAAGTCTCTAGCCGACCTAGAAATGTCTTTGATTTCTATGTTGACTAGCCTGAAACCTTGGGTCAAGGTCGAGGTCGACCGTGACCTTGGTCAAGGTCAACATTGACCTTGAGCTTTGTCTAGTTTTGGTCCCCACTTCCAAATTTAGATCATAGTGGGGCCCTAAATTAAAAACGGGCCTCCAGATCTGAATGCGAAAGGGTTTTTATTCAAAATTCATTTAATATTTTCCCTCCTTAGTTGGCTATTGTTATTGGACCATAATTTGAGGTTAAATTTGAATTAGGGGCCCTTACATTTCCCGAGGAGCCTTGCCTTGAAATCTCTATATAAGCACTCTCTTTTGCCTTCATTTCAACAAGCAACAAGTGAGAAATCATTTTTCAAGAAGCTATGAGAAGATGACACGATGATGAGGTGATAATGCAAGATTGCAAGAGGATAATATAGGAGAACAAGATATTGATGATGCCTTGATGTAAGCAAGCATTTTGTGGACAAGCTATTGTGGACATTCATTTGGAGCAAGAAAGATTCCTTCTTCCTTGATCTACTATTTCAACATTCAAGCATCCTAAAGATACAATCATGGGGTAGCAACAACGGATTGTGAGTTTGGTAGGATTACTTTAGCCTTGGGCATTTGGTATGCTTTCTTTATCATATTCAAATCCATGCATTTCTCTCTCATTTCAATTGATGCTAGGGTTTCAATCTAGAGGATTAGATCTTGGCATTGCACATTTAAAGCTCTTCCCATGAGAAACACGCACACATATTCTATTACATCCATCTATTTGTGGAGGTGGAGATCACCAAAATGAGGGTTTGAATAAGGCAAAACCTTATATATCCACCCCAAAACACCATTTTCAGATATCTACAGTCATTGTTTCAGGAGTTGCAAAGTAGATTTGGATACCCTTTTCAACAAACTTTCGGGATCCACGAACAGAATTTTCGTCGAAGCAGTGCAGGTCAAGGTTGACATAAAGGGGTCAAGGTCGACCTGGCGTAGAAAAGAAAATGATTTCTAGGATTTCTTTGTCTCTATGTTTCTGTTCTAGATCCGATTGCAAAATTTCTAGAAACTTAGTACAGACACCAGAAAACATGTATTTCCAAATCTGCTATGTTATGAGGTATGTATTTCATTTTATCTGATTTCATTATTCTTTGCAAGAATTTCCAGATTTATATTCCTTATCATTAGAATTTCATGTTTAGTGTTAAATATTCGTTTAGGGTCTCTTTTATGTGCAAACCCCCATTGTACTAAACCCTATCTCCATATTTCACCATTAAACATTTTTGGTGAACCCATTTACGACAACTCTTTCTTTTTGGTGTTAGATTTGCATTTTATGTTAGATCTTACATGCATATAAAAGTAGATTTCTTTTATGCTCTTGCATTTATATTTCAAAAAAACAAAATCACAAAATTATTTAAAAATAAAAAAAAATTTACATTTTTCATGCTTGTAGTGCTTTGTGATCAACATGTATGATTTTTGTTTTGAATACTTTGATGAGGCTTTTATTACAAAAGAGGATAGATCCCCTAATGAGCTACATGGAAGTGAGGATGAAAATTGTTCGAATGAGATCTCCATTGATCATATTCCTATTTCATTCTCCTCTACAACCTCTTCAATTGACCTTTACCATAGGGTGTGTGCATGGTTACCTTCGTGTTCCACTATTTGCAACATTGATGCACCTAGAATGTTATATCCTAAACCTTTCTTGATGGTAAAAGTATGTCCTCGAATAACAATTAAGGGTAAACCTAGAGATCCTTTGGATTTCTTTGATAACATAAATTTTGTTTCACATGCTTATCGCACACGGAATAACCCTCAGCTTACTATTCTGATTTCTTTACCTCCTTCCCAACCTATGCTTCCTCAAGTTCCTAGGTTGCCATCTTCCTTTAAGGAGTATGACTTAGTAGAACAATTATGTGCTACTCCTGCTAAGATATCTTTATAGGAATTGCTTCAAACTTCCCTGACATATCGTGAGGCATTGCAAAAGGCTTTATCTACCCTTCTTGCTTCACCTCCTAACCAAGAGAACATTAATTCCTTTTTGGAGTGCATGCATACTATGCCTTCTGTACCTCCTATTATGTTTACCGATAATGATTTACCTTGTGTTGAGGTGCAAAATCAGTATGATGCTCTTATGGTTGTTGTTTCTATTAATCTGAGTATCATTTGTAGAACATTAATTAACAATGGATCTAGACTTAATGTTTGTAGCATGGATATGCTTAAGGCAATTAAGGCTAATCTTACAACTATTCAACCTGATAATGTCCCTATTCATGGATTTGATAATATTACGAGAAATTTGGGCATTATTACATTACCTATTAAAGTTGGTTTGGATATTCTCAATACACCTATTCATGTTATGCCTGGACCTCTCAATTATATTTTTATTTTAGGTAGACCTTGGTTACATACTATGCATGTAGTTTCTTCTACTCTTCATCACAAGGTTAGGTTCATTTATAAAAAATTTATGTATACACTACATGCGGATGATGTGTCGAATCCTTGCTTAAATGCGGAATATGCTAAAGTTTATGAACCTCTCTAACCAAGTAAAGAGCTTGAAAGGCCACCTGAGATTTAACAAACTATAGCTCCATCTTGTTCTTTGACTGGGGATGATTGGGGCACATTGGACTTTAATCCTTCTTTTATTGGAGAATATAAAGTTTCTTATTTGGAATTCATGAAAGAACAAAGTGGGTTTGAAAAACAAGTTTTTACTCCTTCCCCGCTTTCTGCAGAATTAAAAAGTAAATTTATTACTGCCTCGATTGAAGAAACAATTGAAACAATAAAACTTGATTGTTATGATATTGTGACATATGTAGTTCCTTGGACTCAATCTGATATGGCCGATAGATATGGTTCTGGTTATTATCTGCTCAAGACATCAAGATTTAATGGGAAAGGATGTGGTAAATACAAACAAGGTATACAAGTACCTTTCGACAATGAAATTTATGATTATACATATGGATTGGGGTTCAATCCTTACAAACAACCATAGTCTTTTCCTCTCAATGTTAATCATATATATGGTGGACATTTGAAGTTGGTTAACCTGCTTCTCCTTAACATGAATAAAAAACCTATCTTGGATGTTTTTCCTGAAGATGAAGCCTTAGCGGATTTTTAGGAGCTTATGAGGATCTACCTACATTTCATCATAAATGACGGAGGCCTTATTGTCTAAATACAAAAGCTTATTTTGGAGAACATGATGAACATAATATTTCTCCTTTAGCAATGGATTCTCCAATACAAAGTAATTTGCTAATAACTGAGACTGTTGAGGTTCAAATGGATGCAAATGACTCTGAGAAGATGATAAAAATTGGGAAATGTTTGAATCAAGATGAACGTGATCAATTGGTTTCCCTTTTACTTGAATCTAAGGATATTTTTCTTTGACATATTTGGATATGCCGGGTATAGATTCTAAGATTGTTACTCACAATATTATTCTCAAACCAAATGTTAAACCTATGAAGTAGAAAATCTGAAAGATAAATCCAGGAATTGCCTTACTAGTTAAGGCTGAAATTGAAAGATTATTGGATGCTAGATTCATCCACTCTATTGATTACTCAAATTAGATTTCAAATATTGTGCATGTTTCAAAAGGAGAAAATAAGATAAGAATGTGTATTAACTTTAGAGATTTAAATAAAGCATCCTTAAAAGATGATTTCACGTTACCTAATATTGATATGATTGTGGATTCAACAACAGGTCATGTTTTATTATCTTTTATGAATGGCTTTTCAGGCTATAATCAAATTTTTATTCCTCTCAAAGATCAATTTAAGACCACATTTATACACCTTGGGGAAAATTTTGTTGGGTCATGATGCCTTTTGGATTAAAAAATGCGGGCACAACTTATCAACGAGCCATGACTTTGATTTTTCATGATTACATTCATAAGATTCTTGAAGATTATGTGGATGATATCTTGGCAAAATCTATACAAAGAGAAGGTCATGTTAGTATTTTATGACAAATATTTGAAAGGATTAGAAGTTACAATATGAGATTGAATCCTAAGAAATGTGTCTTTGGAGTTGATTCTGGTAAATTATTAGGGTTTATAATCTCTAAGCGTGGCATGTAGGTAGATACTGAAAAGATTAAAGCTATTGTTAATATGCCTCCTCCTAAGAAACATTTCTCAGTTATGAAGTTTACAAGGAAAAATTCAAGCTATTCGTCGCTTTGTTTCTAACTTAGCTGATAGAACTGTTCCTTTTACTTCCTTGCTTAGAAAAGATACCACTCTCTCTTGGAATGAAGAATGTAAACAGTCCTTTGAGCAATTTAAGGAGTATCTCGCCAATCCTCCTATTTTGTAACCTACTCAATTTGATAAACCCTTTTATCTATATACTTCAACCACTCTGAAAGCGGTGAGTGCGATGTTGGCTCAGCATGACAGTGAAGGTAAGGAAAGACCTATGTACTACATTAGTCAGACTTTACTCGATTACGAAATAAGATATACAGATTTGGAAAGACAATGCTTAGCTGTAGTTTATGCTTGTCAGAAACTCAGACATTATCTATTAAATGTTGAAGTCAATGTGATTGTTAAATTTGATCCTTTGAAACATCTTTTCTCAAAAACTGATCTCTCTGGTCGTCTTGCAAAGTGGGTGATGTTACTTATGAAATTTGATCTTAATTTGATTTCTCAAAAGTCAATTAAAGGACAAGATTTAACAGATTATTTGGCTGAAACTCCTTTTCCTCATTCTGATACATGCTTTACTTCAATAGAATTCCCCGATGAAAACATTTTATCTATTAAACAAGATGATGTTTGGGAGTTATATTTTGACAGATCTAGATGTAAGACAAGTTCTGGTGTTGGCATTATCTTGATCCCTCCTACGAAAAAGCCGATTCCTCTATCATATAAATTGACTTTTTCTTGTATTAACAATATTGCGAAGTATGAAGCTCTTATAACTGGCTTATGGGCAACTTCATCCTTAACATTAAAAACTTGGAAATTTATAGAGATTCGTAATTGATTATGGAACAAATTAAAGGAGGTTATCCGAATAAGAATGATAAAATGACACAATATAGAGATTTGGCTCTTGATGTTCTTTCATAATTCTCTTCTTATACGATTCAAACTTTACCTAGGAAAGATAATTGACATGTAGACGCCATGGAAAGCGCAGCTTCTTTGGTTTATCTTGATAATAACACTGAAAAATTTCAATTTACTATACATACTCTTAAAAACCCTGCAATTTCCTATAAGGTTACCTCTGATTGTTTCAATTTGCATTTGGATGAATGGTATTCTCATATCTTTCATTTTTTGAAAGATGGTACTTTTCCCGAATCAACAACAAGGAACATGCGTAATCATATTAGGAAGCTTGCAGCACGTTATATCATTTTAGGAGATATGCTTTACAAATGCTCATATGATGGTTTTCTATTAAGATGTTTTGGTAGAACTGAAATTCTTGTAGCTTTGGCAGAAGCTCATTCTGGTTTTTGTGGGGGAAATTTGGTGGAAAATATTTAGTTAATAAACTTCTTAGAATTGTATATTATTGGCAAACAATGGAATAGGATTCTTTCATGTTTGTTAAGAAATGTCCTCAATGTCAGCAGCATAGTAATTTGATTCATGCTCCTACTCATGAGCTTCGTAATCAAGTGGCTCCATGGCCTTTTAGTATTTGGGGTTTTGATCTTATTGGAAAAATCTCACCAGCTTCTTCTCAAGGACATACGTACATCTTGACAGCTACAGATTACTTTACGAAGTGGGTGGAAGTTGTCCCTCTCCATTTAACTACTGCAGATGTTATTTGTGATTTCATTATTAACAATATTATAACACGATTTGGTATTCCTTTGATGATAGTTTCGGATAATGGTACCTCTTTTAAGAATAAAGAAGTCACAAAATTCTTGGAGAAATATCGAATTCAACATATATTTTTAACTCCTTATTATCCCCAATCTAATGGTGAAGCTAAAGCATCAAATAAAGTCATCAAACAAATTCTGAGGAAAACAGTTAATAAGCATGCAAAATATCATCATACCCAACTCACCTATGCTTTATGGGCTTATAGGACTAGTGTCTGTACTACCATAGGTACTTCTCCTTATAATCTTGTCTACGGTACTGAACCTTTGGAATTGGAAATACCTTCTTTACGTGTTTCATTTCATAGGATAATTGACAAAGATACATTTTGAGAATAACGATTACAAGAATTAGAAATGTTGGATGAACAATGAATAAATGCTTTGGAACATATAAAGGCTTATCATAAGTCACTTCAGAAGCAATATAATCATAAGGTAATTGAATGATCATTTTCAGTAGGTGACTTAGCATTATATGAGAATCAAATAAATGTGAATGCTTTACCTGGTGAAAAAGGAAAGTTTAGCCCTAATTGGCTTGGACCTTTCGTTGTAATTGAGGAATTTGGTTCAGGTGCTTACAAAATTGGTAATATGGATGGTGTACCTTTTAAAGAACCTATCAATATTATGCATCTCAAATGTTATTATCCCTAGTGCATCTTTCTTTCCTTGTGTATTTATGCATTCCTTATAAAATAGCTATGTTTGTTTTATAGGTTATGTGATTTTAGCAAATTACATTTTAATACATTTATACATGTTCTTTCTTTCTGTTAAGTTTTATGTTATTTATGAAAATATAGTAATCAATCACATAACTAACTAGCAAAGAGAGTTTTTCATTTATAAATTCTTTTTGAGTTTGATACATATGTGGCACAATTCCCTATCTATCACTCTCTCTATCCCTATGCTTTGATGGTCAATGGCTCCCAGATCTCTCTGGTCTATGATGAGAAGATGAAGATCTATGTCTGGTGGTCCACGAGTGGCTCCTCGAAATGCTAAGCTTACATACGCACTCCTATGATCTCTGTGGGTTAGCCATCAGCCTCTCCTCTCTTTCTCTACATAACCTCAGCTCTCGTTGGACACAAGCAAAGATATCAGAATGCCCGTCGAGATCTCTATGACCAATAGATAAATCTCGCTCACTGGCTGGTAGTCGGTAGGACAAGCATGTATCCTTTAGGACCTCGGATACAAAGCTCCTCCACTCCACCACACTAGCTGCAAAATTGAAATATATTTATCTTTTAGTCCTTTTTCTTCACAAATTAAGTTAAATATTCAAATCAAATGCATGTTTTATACCTGGATCTCCCTCCTAGGCATCACTGAAGGGTCTGGATGGTGGGGTCATGGAATGACTGCTCTCTCCACACTTGTTGTGTCTAGGTCTCAAAGATGGTGTCTCTATATGGGTGTGTAGAGGTCGTCATGATCTCAGTGGTGATGCATGAACAACATGCACATCCGCATCAGTACTATCAGCTGGGGGCATCTTGTCTTCTCTCTCCTTTGTTCTCTCCTCCTCCATGGGATCTTCCATAGAGATGGGCTCCTCCTCGTCTCTATGATCCTCCTCCTCCTCCTCTAGTATGTTACTATCTTGGTGTGTCCTCTTTGAAAGGCCTGGATCACCTATGGGATAGTCATCAGGGAAGATGGGGTGGGTTCCATTTAGACTCCAGTATCTGATGTAGTCCCTGCTAATACCTAAATAAGTTGCATTGGGGGCTACCTCTATATCCGCTCTCTCATTTGTATCACTATCTATAATATCTGCTATTGATATTATAGTAGTATGACATCACTATGTGATTTTGATGACCCTCTAGTAGCTTGTTCTACTGTGAGTGTCTCATCTGATGTTGTGTATTTGGCCACTCTATCATGTGACAGTATGGTCTCCATATCACATCTATGCCTGGTACATGGTCTAGATATACCTTCCAATAAAGGATATCTTTGTGTTGCTAGACATCTCCCAGTGGATAAGAAAAGGCTCTTGGTGTGCTCACATCTACCATCATAGGAACACCCTGTGGTCGTGTACATGTGAAATGCTCAAACAACCAAATCTGTAGAAATGTGCATATCGTAAGACTCTCTCGTTGATATCTCACCAATTGACATAACTCATGGTATAGATGGACTAGCATGTTGCAGACCAACACAAAGATAGTCCTGTCACTCTCCATCCTGTGTACAAGATGGGTAAAAGGTGCTGAAAAGATTGTACCCTTTGTGTTGGGTACTACAACCAAAGAAAGTATACACAGAATAACCCTTTGTACCAAGGGTGTCGAACCTGCTAGTATGGCTGATAGGGTGATATGGTCTGCTCGGGTTCACATATGTGGAACCTATCCTAGGCAATACTCTACATCTGCGTGGATATCCTCAGGACCCCACTGTACTCTCAGTTTGACAGGTTTGCCTCAAACTGGAAGTCACAAGATCTTGTACACATCCTCCAGTGTCACTATGATCTCTCCTGAGGGAAGATGAAAGGAACATGTGTCCTCATCCCACCTCTCTATAAGATCTGATAACATGGCTTGGTAGAATATTATCTATGGTAGGACTGTTACCCAGTACAGTACCACGTCTCTCAACAACTATATCTCATCCCCACTCAACTTGGATAGTTTCTTTCTGATGATCAATAGTGGCCCTCTGAAGGGGTGCTTTCAAAGATGAACCAGGTTGTGTAAGCACAAACTAACATCATATTAGAACTATATAACCATAAAAATGTATATCCAACTTGACTAGGTCAAGGTCGACCTTCCTGGATCAAGGTCAACCTTCCTGGGTCAAGGTCGACCTCACTCCAGGAAAGGTGTAGACCTTCCTAGTTTATGTTGACCTTAAAGGGTCAAGGTTGACATAACTAGGTCAGGGTCGACCTTGCCTATAAAAATAAGAAATTGAGATTACAGATATCAACAAAAAGCAAACTTACCTCGGGAAGTGGTTGTCCTATGGCCAGGCAATGTCTCAAAAGCTCCATCTATGTCGCTTGAAGTTCCTCTCTGCTCGACATCCTATTTTCTCTCCTAAAATCTACAAATGGTAAGAATGAGTAGGTATATGATCTCTTCCCTTATTTATAGATCAAAATTAGGGTTTTTGTTAGGGTTTATTTATGTTAAATTTGAATTTCCCTTCATATGCTTTTAGATAGACATTCACTCTTTTCATCATAACTTGAGTTTGGTAGCTCCATTTTCAGTGTCGTATACGGATTTGGAATCATGATTCAAATACTTAACTCCTTGAATTAGTTTAGGAAGGGTAGGAATCCTTCTAACTAGTTTAGGAAAAGGCCTTTTTCAACAAATTGCATATCCAGTATATAGGGCTATCCTTATCACCCTATTTCACCCTTTAGAAGTAGAAAGATGAAACATGGGGGGGCATAAGGGGCTCTATGCACTTCTCAATTTCATTTTAGTAAGTCTTAGGTGATTTATGGATTTCCATTAACCTTGTGTGCTGCAGGTTACAGGTACTAACAATTTTTTGCAAGATCTCTACATTGAGGACTTGGTTATATCCTTTTTATTTATTATGATGTTTTCTTACTTTAGCTTGCATATTCATGTAGTGTCATATCTAAGCTAAAGTGGGGGCTAAATGTATCATCTTAAAATGGAATCACTTCCATCTTGGTAGGTTTAGCACCCTCATTTAGTGCATTTTCATGATAGATTTGCATGTAGGATGTATTTACACTTGATTCTTCATTTCTAGGTGAAATTAGGGTTAGGATCCCAAGGATTCTCCTTGATTTCCTTCTTCATGGATCTATTTTCTAGGTAGGACCTATGTACTGGTCCTCCAAGCCTTCATCACATTTCTCTTAGGCCTCTATGCCTTTTTCTGACATTCTATCCTATTTTCCCATCATTCTAAGTCTCTGGTCGACCCAGAAACTTTTCTAATTTCTATGTTGACTAGCCTGAAACCTTGGGTCTAGGTCAAGGTTGACCATGACCTAGGTCAAGGTTAACGTTGACTTTGACCTAGGTCAAGTTTGAGGTCAACCTTGACCTTTGTTAGGTTTTGGTCCCCGCTTCCAAATTTAGATCATAGCGGAGCCCTAAATTAAAAATGGGCCTCCGGATCTGAATGCGAAAGGGTTTTTATTAAAAATTCATTTAATATTTTCCCTCCTTAGTTGGCTATTATGATTGTACCATAATTTGAGGTGAAATTTGAATTAGGGGCCCTTACATTTCCTGAGGAGCCTTGCCTTGAAATCTCTATATAAGCACTCTCTTTTGCCTTCATTTCAACAAGCAACAAGTGAGAAGTCATTTTTTAAGAAGCTATGAGAAGATGATAGGATGATGAGGTGATGATGCAAGATTACAAGAGGATAATATAGTAGAACAAGATATTGATGATGCCTTGATTCAAGCAAGCATTTTGTGGACAAGTTATTATGGACATTCATTTGGAGCAAGAAAAATTCCTTCTTCCTTGATCAACTATTTCAACATTCAAGCATTCTAAAGATACAATCATGAGGTAGCAACTACGAATTGTGAGTTTGGTAGGAGTACTTTAGCCTTGGAGGCTTGGTATGATTTCTTTATCATATTCAAATCTTTGCATTTCTCTCTCATTTCAATTGATGCTAGGGTTTCAATTTAGAGGATTAGATCTTGGCGTTGCACATTCAAAGCTCTACCTACGAGCAACACACACACACATATTCTATTACATCTAGCTATTCGTGGAGGTGGAGATCATCAAAATGAGGGTTTGACTAAGGCAAAACCCTCTATAGCCACCCCAAAACACCATTTTCAGATATCTACAGTCATTGTTTTGGGAGTTGCAGAGAAGATTTGGATACCCTTTTTGGCAAACTTTCGAGATCCATGAAACAAATTTCCATCAAAGCAGTGCGGGTCAAGGTCGATATAAAGGGGTCAAGGTCGACCTGGCGCAGAAAAGAAAAAGATTTATGGGTTTTCTTAGTCTTTGTGTTTCTGTTCTAGATCTGGTTGCAAAATTTCCAAAAACTCAGTATAGACACCAAAAAATAGGTATTTCCAGATCTGCTATGTTATGAGGTATGTATTTCATTTTATCTGATTTCATTATTCTTTGCAAGCATTTCTAGATTTATATTCCTTATCATTAGAATTTCATGTTTAGTGTTAAATATTGGTTTAGGGTCTCTTTTATGTGTAAACCCCCATTGTACTAAACCCTATCCCCATATTTCACCATTAAATAGTTGCATCCAAAGCATCTACCTCTGAAAGGTCTGATCTATTCTTTAGGTTCTTCATGAGTAGGTCTTTTTTCAGTATTTGCTTCATTTGCTTCTTCATTAGTCTTAGAACATTTTGCTTCATTGAATCCAACTCAAGTCATGTCTCCTTTAGGTTTCTGTCTTTCCCTTTGTTCATCAATCTTATCACTACTCATGTGCAACTTCTCAATGTGTAATTTAGCTTGAGTGAGTTCTCCTTTAATGATTTGATTGTACTTCTCCAATTCCTGACACTTATCCTTGTAGTGATCAAGTTCGGTCTTCATTTGTCTTATCTACTCATTTGCATCTTTTAGTGACTCTTCAACTTTGTTTCTTTCATCATTTTCATGTTGAATCTCTTTAATTATCATAAGATTGATTTGCTCTTTTTCTTTCTCTAGCTTCTTTACTTGGTCTAATGAGTCATTGTCTAAATCTTCTTTGATCTTGTCCATAAGGTCTTGTTTCTATGACATCTTGAAGTTTCAAGTTGTTCCTTTATTTTCCTGATGAAACCTTTTGCTCTTCTCAATTTGAATTTTAATATGCCATTTTCAGCCTTCTCTTTATCCAGGTCATCAAGTTCTACTTCAAAGTCCTCTTGCAAACTTTTCGAATCCATTCTGATTTCTCTTAAGCTGTTAGGCTTTCTCTCCAAGGGCCAATAGCGCTAATACCAATTTTTAGGATTAGGTAATACTGAGAGGGGGGGTGAAACAGTATTACAACACTTCAATTTGAACTTTAACCAATTGAAAATAAACAACAAGAATACTGAAATTAAAAGAACATAAATTCATAACACATTACTCATGACACCATGATTTGTTCTCGAGGAAACCCTGGCCAAGGGAAAACCCCAGTGGATATGTACCCACAATTATGCACTAAAATATTATATCCATGTTAGGAGATCTAGCCCTGTTAGGAGCTAATTATTACATAGTACATTTCCTTGTTAGAGGAATACAAAACCCTGTTAGTGGTATACAAACACCATGTTAAAGGTGGTGAGCATACAACTCTTACAATCAAAATACTATCTCAAAAGAGTTCTCAAAAGATGAACAATACAAGCACTTGCTATACTTAGATAGTTCCAATTATAGCTCTATCCAACACTAATCTTGCATCTTCTCTCTGCTCAAAAATTCACATCATCACATCATCATCACAAATCACACTAGTCACTTTCATAAAGCACTCTATACTTATACAAATTCTGCCATCCAGACGACTCTCAAAATACTTCACAAAACATAAAAAAACTTATGTAAATGCTAAACATAGAGTCGACAATCATATATTACAAAAGTGTTAGCAATATGCAACATCTATCTGACTTAGCACGTTCCCATACCAACTAACCTTGCCTTAATCTTTGCAACTGCTCATATGCCCTATTACATTGATTTTTTTTCTTCGCTTACCTTCACAATACTGTATCTCTCCGATCTAATCACCAAAACACATGTGACCTTAACTAAAGGTCCTACATATCCCAAAATACCTTCAACTAACTTCACAAGCCATAATACCTCATATATTGTGATCGCTAACCAAAACTGTACCACAGTATATTGTTGTCTTGATTCTATACTTAGTCATTTTCATGACTATGACTCCAGTACCAAATCTCTCTGCATGTGATCACTCCAGCATAAGTGTTTCCATAAATGACAACCCTTAAGTGATCCCTAGTGCTCCAAAACACCACTTGCCAACAATATATACACTTTATGGGGTGGGGGGGGGGGAGGTGTTCCTCTATTTAGGGGGATTTTCTTCTTGTGGGGAGCTTCTTTTGGTGGAGATATTTATGTACATGGGCATTTAGGATGGGCTCATTTTCTAGGACCCATCTTTTTAGCCACCTAAGCTACACTTAAGAGAGATTTTAGTGTAGATTTTTTATTTTCCTTATGTTAGGGTTTTTCTTCCCTACACATATTATTTAAGATTTCTTATGTCACTAGGAGTGGTTAATATGAAGACATGTGGAAAAATAATTTAACTACATGTGTCACTCTCTCCTAGACATGGTTAGTTGAGTCATGCACCCTCTTTTGGCATGGTGTGCCTCTTCTCATAAAAATTATGTGTCCTTATTTAAGTAGGTTATGGGCTAGTTGGGTTTCTCACCCTCTTTTGGATTTATGTATCATCTTTAATAACTCCTCTCATGTCATGATATTTCTATCAGGATTCAATTGTGTAGTTTTCAAGTCAAACTCATTGACCCATAGCAATATCATAATTTGACTTTCTTTGAAAGATGTCTCCTACTTATCCTCTCGTGTATTCATTGAAGGATGATATGCCACACATTTTGACATTCACCATGTACGTAAAACCTCCCAACTTTAATTGGGTGTAGGAATTAATGCACCTCTTAGATGTATGTCTTTATTTTTATCAATATACAAGAGTATCCTCTCACCTTCACTAATTCAGTGATATCTCAAGGTGAGAGTATTACGAGAATTCTATAATTTCTCGTCATGTCTATATTTTTATCTCATTTTAGATTTATCTTAATTATTTTATTTTGATATTTGATCATCTATCAAGTAGAGTTGTATGTGATCTACAATAAACATCAGATCCTAACTTTCTTCTTATTTCCTAATCTAACATCTCCTATGTGTACAATCATTTTTTATCGAGGCATTGCGGATCGATAGGATCCTAAGTCTAGGGGTTTTCACACCTCTCAACTTGAGTCATCTAGTCTATTTGGTGTTTGAATTGAAATACTTTTTCTTCTCTAAACTTTACCACATGTAATAATGTAAATTCATACCCTTGCTAAAGTGGGGACTAAATATAGCATCGTAAATGGTACACCCTTGACAATTTCAATCACGACTTAGCATTTATCTCGAAAGTTGTGGCTAAAATTATTTGATTGTATGTGCCTCAAGAATCAAAACATAATGTGGATCACTTGAGCTAGTGCCTAGACCTTTGATTAGCATGATTGGGTTGGAGACTAGCACCCAATACTAGTATCCTCCAATTTTGATTTAAATTTGAAAGTCAACATGACCCTTAATGATTGCATTCCATTATTAGTGTCTCCTAAAAAATTACAAACAAAATGGTGTAAGTCACATATAAATTTGATTCCCTTTCCCATTTAAAAGTCTAGATCTCTAATTATCAAACATGAGGAAATCCAATTCAAGTGAGCAATCTTATGTAGACAGTTCAAGTCATTTATGGTAGGGTTACACACCTGTACCAAATAAGACAATATGAAGATCTTGATATCAAGCATGGTATTTTTAGTGGACATCTTGTTGCATTAATGACTTGCAAATCTCCATCATCCCGTATAAGATTAAATTTATTATTTTTTGTATGCGGCAATCATTATCATTTTCTTATGTTCATTTATCTATATTCTTGAAGGAACATACAACACTTTATCAATCATCACTAATATTGTGGAGGTGGGAACACCAATACTAGGTTTGAATCAACCAAGCCCTTTTAAACACCCATTTTTTCTCTTTTTGGGTGTGCAGGTTTAGATTTAAATTTTGACAACGATCAGAAGATATAGGTAAGATGAAGTAGATAGTGACAAACAATTCTAATTTTAACAATTGATTTTTTTTTAAACTAAAGCTAGGCACTAGTGTTCTCCTAGTTCTACCCCAATTTTTTTGGACTACACCTTAAGGACCTCATAATTCTGTTTCTATTAGTAACTTCTGCATCAAACCATTCTAGGACTTCAATTCATAATGCTCATTTCTAACTTAGTTTAGCTCAGTATCTATCATATGTGCATCTTTGTACTCCATTTTTATATTTGTACTTTTATTCTTTGTTTTATGCATTCTATAAATTTTGTTGATATTTTTCTTCTTTACCATATCTTGTTAGGTGCCTTCAATCAATCCCCAATCATAATTAGCAATCATTACCACATATTAGGTGTAGATTCAGGTTTGTTTGGTTTTACCTTATAAAATTAACCTCAAACCCATTCACACATATTCTAGATTATTTATGGTGAGATTAGAGAAATTGATTCTACATTGATGCACATATTAGCCAAAATCACATTTTCATCATTTTAAGAAAAATAATTTAATTATTTAACTTTAAGCTAACATCTCTTTTCTTTTTCATTATTTCAAAATCTCATTTTCTCTTTAAAACCACAATTAGTTAATTAATATCTAATCATTTAATTTTTCATTCTTTGACATCAATTAAATAATTTCCAAAATTATTTAATTATTTCCCTTTGCATCATTTATTAACCCAATTTATCTATTTTATTAAATAATAGCTTATTACTTAATTATTACTTAATTAAAATGCCAACTAATTTATCTATGAACATAATTTCTATTTTAATCTCTCAATCTCCATTTTAGGAACATAATCATCCTTTTCAGTTAACTCATCTTCAATTTAGTATCTTCTTTCCTCTTCCATCAATTAACTAATTTGCTAAATAGAAACTTTGTGCATATGTATCCATTTTTTAACTAAATAATCTATCATTATCTTCTCAAATCTTTAAACTGACAAATTTCTACTTTCATTCAAAAGTCTTCATTTGAATCTCCATCTCAAGAATCTATAAATTAAAGATTTATGTATCTCATTTTTCTTTAAAATTTTTTAAAGATTTTCTATTATTGTAGTTAATAAGTTCTCTTTCGATAAATTTTGAGAGTAACCATACATTTATTCTTCAAGGTGCAATTCAAGAGCAATGGATTTAATAAAATTTTATTCATAAAGGTATTAATGGTTGTATTTGTTGAATATATGTTCTTATGATGTGTAGTACCCACCCGTAGGTTGCTTTTAGTTTGCTCTATATTTCAGTTGTATGACCGAATTCTTTTAGGTCACTTTTCATGTGATCAATTATTGTTTCATTACTGATGATTACAGATTATTATTATATGTTTATCATGTGTATGCATAGATTAGATGATGATGTTTAATGATGTTATATTACATGTTTTATATTGATTATGATGTATTTACCCCATACTTGCATGTGTATGGTTATCGTGTGTTTGTATCTGTTTGATGTGTTTGTGTGGTAGAGGACGAAGGCGTAGTTACTTGCATAGTCAAGATCCACATGTCTGACCGTACCCTATCATTGTCTGTTATATATTGCATGTACATGCTTAATCTTGTGGTGACAGGTTTGCAGGTACAGGGCATCGTCTTCCTTGAATTGGCAGGAGTGAGCATGCCCATAAACATTCATCTCAATGGTAAAAAGGGGAGATAATACACAGACCCAAAACCCTAACCTAAGCCTAATTGTCATAGGATTGGACAAGTGTCAGTTTGACTACCCTACCCGAATTCGTCTGGTTGATATGAATTCGTGGATCCTGTTCTTGAGTGTGTCCTTGGTCTTAATTTGTTTGATTTTACTGTGTTTGATTTAGTGGATTTATGAATTATTTAGGTGATTTTATATGATTATTTATGTTAGGATTATAGTTGAATTTAATGATTTAATTACGCTCCTACGTTTAAATTGGAAAATTGTCCAAAGTCAATTATTTGATTAATTGGAATTAATTGATTATTTAATTGAAATTGGATTTAATTATGTTTGAATGTATAATTAAATAATTGAATATTTAAATGCATGTTCTAGGATGTATTAAATATTTAATTTATTTAATTTGAGTTTTAATTATTAACATGTGCTTAATTGGATAATGATTTGAATTATGCTTGTATATTTTATTAAATGATTAAATAATTAATTGCATGAATTTATGATGCATTAAGTATTTAATTTATTTAATAATGAATTTAAATTATAACATGTGCATAATTGAAAAGGAATTTGTTTTCAAAAAGATAACTAGTTTTCAAAAGTCAAGTTGAGTTGTGCATTTAAAAAGATATTTTAATTAATTAATTGTATTTACTTTCAATTTTAGAATTAGAGTTGGATCAGGAGTTGTCTTATGAGTCATTTCTGATTTGGAATTGAACTGTGAGTTAGCTTTTGAGTTGTCTTTTAGGATTGCATGAATTTGGGGAATGGCATTCCTATTAGGAAATTATTGCATTCATTTTTGGGGAGACATGTTTTGGAGAGGATTTTTGGAGAAGGCTTGTGTGCTTGGTATTTTGGAGAATGGTGGATTGTTATGGCTGTTTGTTGATTTGAGTTTCTCTGTGCATTTGGATTGGGCACCTGGTTGGAAATTAGCTTTCAGATATGTAGGTTGTGTTTGTTTTTGGAGAGAATTCTGTGCTCAGATCTACAAAGGTTTCTATTTTTATTCTATTTCTGGCATTGGATCTGAGGTAGGTTTTGGATTTGTCTGTCAGATATGTATTCACATATGTTTATCTTTCTATGTTTTACGGTGTTCTATGTTTTCAATTTTGATAGATCTTTGTTTATATTAGATCTGGGTATTCAGAAACCCTAGTGTAGTTGATTTCTGTATTTTATTACTACTTGGCATCGTAGTGTTACTCTGGCAAAATTTTGTTAATTAGTTCTTCATGGTTTGCCTAGAAATCAATAAATCAGTCATGGTCTATAGTTTAACTATAGAGATTGAAATAAATAAATTCTTATTAGGAAAATCTTTTTGGTTGTTAAAAAAACCCAATCTGAGTATAAATATTCATCTTAGAAAATTAAATATCCTTTCTCTATTCTTTCTATTGCTTTGGAAAAGTTTAAAAAAATTTTATAGTCAAATTAATAGGATCAAATTCTTATGTGTTTGGAAACGATTCTAGAATATATTCTTTCTTGTCAATGACTTGTCCTTTTTGTTTTTAAAAAATAAATTAACCTCTGGTAAAAAGCTTTACACAGTCAAAATGGTGAAAATACCAAATTGAGAGATAACATATTTATTTGGTGTGCATGTGATTGTTTTTTTTTTAAATATAAATATATTATCTCTTGTTGTTTTCCTAAATTCTTATTCTAATTCAGAATATATATATATATATATATATATATATATATATATATATATATATATATATATATATATATATATATATATATATATATATATATATATATATATATATATATATATATATATATATATATATATATATATATATATATATATATATATATATATATATATATATATATATATATAATTGTATATATGCTGGTTAAAAAATATAAATTTTATGACTGTCTTAAATAATGGAAATATAAATTAAAATTTTTTTTGTTTATAAAATATATATATGAAAAAAAAGTTTAAAAAAAATTAAGTTTAAAGGGGGCACGGGACACGAGCCCGTACCCCACCGCAGGGATTGCCGGTGGTGTTCCCCAAGGGGGGGCGCACCACTCACATTTGTGATTGTTTTTTTTTTCTTAAAACAAAATGAAACTTATTTAATTCATTTTCTTTTATTGAAACATGTTTATTAAATTTTTGTTATTTTTTTATTATTAATAGTTGTTTTAATTAATATTTAATTTAGTATATTTAAAATTGTAAATAAATTTAGTTAAATTTAAATTTATATATATGGTGTTTTTCTAAATATAGTTGATTTAGAATTTAAACATATATTTGATTTATTTTTAAATTTAGTTTATTAAATTGTATTTCTTTTGTAATTATTAGAAGGTTATTCAATTGTAATTATTTAGTTTGATTAAATTACTTGATAAATTGGGTATGGAATATTAATTAGACACTTTGGTCTAAAATTTAATTATAGTCATAATTTATTTGTATCAATTTTCTTAGTTATGTTATAAGGATTTAATTTGGATATTAGATTTAATATTCAAAAATTGATAGTGATAAATGTGAGTCGGTTGAACTTTATTAGAAACAATTGTTTGTTAAATGCTTATGCATGTACCAAAATTGGGCAATTATTCTACTGAATTCCTAGAACGTTATTAGGGAATATTCTTTTTATTAGTGACATTAATATGCTTGTTATGTCATGATTCTTTTATCATTATTATGCGATCTATATTCTGTTTGGATCATATTTATTATGAAGTTTCGGTGTTTGGAGTTCCTGTTCAGTTCTCTAAGTGTGAGTGTTGGCTTCTTGCTTTTTAACTGTATTCTTGAGCATTATGTGATGTTGGGCATTAGATGGCCTAGGGGAAACAGAGGCAGGGTTATGTATCAGTTGGATTGTATTTTAGTATCATGTTTATGTGTGTGTTTATTCTGATTGTCATCTATGAATCAATCTTATGGGCTCTTATTGGTTAATATATGTTTATGGTATCTGTGTAATCATTTGGGTTTCTATGTGTGAAACTGCATCTAGGATTATTTGGTTGAATACCTATTTGATGTTTATGTGATTATGAGCCTAGGGGAGATTGATTAAGTGCATCTTAGGGGAGTGGCTTACAATAGGGGCCGGGACCCAAAGTGGTTAGCACCTGGGTAACCTATTGTAGGTTATGTAATTAAGTGATAACTTAGTAATTAAAACTTTTATAGCTCATTTAAAAAGATAATTTAGAGTATGGTTATGATTAGAATTTCTCATGTTCTTGAGAGGGTATTCTAGTTCCACATGGGTCGTATTGAGGGTCTGGGGCCCAGAGTGGCCAGTTCCAGGGTAACTCAATGCTTGAGGGTCTGGGGTCCAGTGTGACCAATCCAGGGTAACTCAAGTAGATAGACATGTGATGACACTCCCATAGCATGTAGCCTAAGTCATCTCCTGAGTATCTGTTTATGCCTCTGGATTAGTGTTTCTCACCTTTCACTTTATTTCTGTGTACCTTGAGTAGAGAGCTTTCAGGATTCCTTGCTCAGTGGTTTTATCCTTGTTTGGTTTTGGTCATCTGATTGGGGTTTGTGGTTATCTCCTCAGCACGGTGGAGTAGGCCTTTGTGGTTCTACATGGACGGGTGGTAGTGATTCTTTACCATTTGAGATTCGACATCCTGGTGCCGGTGCTGTTGATTCTTCTTTAGTTGGATGCCTTCATGATCCTTCATTGATTCTTCATTAGTGGTTTCTTATCTTATCTTCATTTATGTTATCTAGTATTAGAGTATCACATGTGATACCTAATCTGGACTTGTACTTCTATGTTGGCTTTGTTATTACATACCCTGCGGCATGTGCAATGGATGTCAGTGTATTAGTTATCATGGTTGTCCATGAGGATTGTATTTAGTGATGTAAGTTGTAATTGTATCATTTATGATATGGAATCTTTTGTTATCTTTCTTTAGTTGTATTTTGTTCTTAAGTAATTCTATGTGAAGGGACCCGTGAGTTTTGTAATCTATGTTGGATGTTATTCAATGTGAATAAATGGTAATTGCTTCCGCATTGTTGTGTATCTTGTATGTTAACTTAAAAAAAATATTTGTTCACCAAACTTAGTAGCAAGTTATAGGTTAATCTCTCATGGGTTCCCTGGCGGGGCATTACATGATGTCAAAGGAGTGATGACAACAATAATTTCAAAAAGTTTTAGCAAGCTATTGTATTCGAAGGAAGGTAAATTACTTGTCATGTCATGTCAAATCTCCATTATGAGTTGTGATAGTACTATGGATTATAGTCTTTGTGGTAGTATGATGTACACATATACTTATTGTTTATAACAACATTATGTGTTTAGAAATATGGGTGCATATGTATGTATATATGTTTCTCACACATGTCTAAACAACTCATGTTCTGTGCATGGCCAACCGCCCTTGCTTGTGTGGCTTTTATGTGGCTTCCACATAATCTACACTTCATTGATCCAAATTCATCCTCACCCTTCATCTGATTTTGAATCCTATCCATCAATTTCCCCTCCATTTATTATAAATAGGAGCCTCTTCCTATGCAATTCATCCATCTTGTGCATGTAGAGTTTAATGCTAGTTTGTGAATCCATTGTTCTTGAGCTCTCATAATATTATCTTGATCATTTAGCTTATAATTGCATATCATATCATGTTATTTTAGATTCATATCATATAGCATTAGTCATATTTCATATTCAATCTTCATTCAAATCATCTAGCTTTGCACTACTTTATCATCCATCCTCCATTGTAGTTTGCATATAGCTTCATTTGATCATTTAGGCAAGATTTGCATCTATTTGGGGAACTTATAAATGTGTTTGGAGAGAACATCCACATTCTCCACTAAAGATAAAATCAAATGAAATGAGGGTGCTTCCATTTTAGCTCAGCAGAGGTATGTGTTGAGTCTTTGTGTTTGTTTTGTTTTAAACTAACTTGGTTGCCTTGTTTGATCTTGACTACACAAGTGGATTTACATATATACATTTTGGTACACCTAGTGGGACCCATATCCCTTATCACCTAATGCAGGAGCATCTCAGGTCCTTGGCAATCTTGTGTCACCAAAAACATTTTGGAGCTAGTTTGTGTTGCTCAGTTCGTTCTTTGACTGAGTTGGTCGTTAGCTAGTCAGTTTCCTTTGATTACCAAGTATGGTCAGTTATCTCCTGGGTGGTCGGTTGTTTCACTGGTGCTCGGTGTTGCTTTTTTGCTGCTTAGTTATCCTTGCTCACTGGTAGGTTTAGTTTTAGTTTTTGTTGTGGCCAACTTGTGCATTTATATTGGATCATAGATTTATTGTTGGAATCAATCATTGGGAAGCGTGTGGTCCCATATCTGACTGTTTCTTCCATTTATTATGGATCTGAAGGCCGACTTAGTTCGATAGCCTCTTGTATAAATGTAGTTGTTGGTTAGGGTTTTAGGGGTTAGTTTTTGGATAGAAAATAAAAGATAAAACATTTTGATAGATCCTCGCATGTTTGAGGACTTCTATAATTTATTGTAATATCTGGTTGTAACTGGAAAGGCCTTACAACCCGGCATGTATGAATCTACTTGATGAAAATTTAATGAAAGTCTCTGCATTCTCTCTCTCACTGTTGTTGTTATTTACTTCCGCGTGTGTTGAGCAGGCTTGGATCATTAGGGTGTGCCATTATTTGGACCCTCTTGACCCTTGCCTTGCGTCAGGTGGTATCAGAGCCAGGTTAGATCTTGATCTAAGTCTATGGATCTAGGTTTGCAGGTTCTTCTTGAAGCCCTAGCTGATTTTTGTGTCTGACCTACAATTGCAGAGGGTTGTCAAGATGGTTCGTGGGAGGTGAGATGTAGATCTAGGCTTGGTAGATATGCTAAGACAAATTGCTACTAGATTGGAGGCAGTTGAAACAGCCCAGAGAAGAGGCAGACATCTTGAGGATGTTACTGATGATGAAGTTGAAGAAGAACAGGTGAATGCAGAACCTGCACCTGTTATGGATCAAGGTGAAGAAAGATTTTTGAAGGCTTTGACAAGTCTGAAGTCTACACAACATTTCAATCCCCCTGAATATGGTGGAAAGCTAGATTCTGATGAATTGGTGGCCTGGATCACTGAGATGGAAAAGTATTTTGAGTATGAAAACATACCTGAAGACAAGAAGGTGAAAATTGCAAGTACAAAGTTGAAAAGTCATGCATCATTATAGTGGGAACATCTGCAGTTGGATAGAAAAAGGAAAGGCAAAGACAAAATCAAGGTATGGAATAAGATGGTGAATAAATTGAAAAGAAAGTTCTTACCCTGTGATTATCATATTAACCTAGTTCGGTGAATGTAAAGTCTAAGATAGAAAGATTGCTCGATAAAGGAGTATACTGAGGAATTCTATAGATTGGATATCAAATCTAGACATGATGAAGATGATGTGGAAATGATTGGTAGATACCTGAATAGTTTGAGAGTCTCCATCCAAGAGGAGATCAGCATGGTCAAATTGGAGAACATTGAAGAGGCTTATCAATTTGCATTGAAGGCTGAGGAGAAACTGAACAAGAGACATGAGCAAAGACAAAGAGGTCGAGGTGGTAGATTCCCTAGAGGAAGAGGCAGATCTAATGGTGAAAATGGTAGATATGAACTTGATAAAATAAATCTGGACAAAGGCAAGACTGAGTGGAAAGGTGAAAGTTCATTTAGAGGCAGAGGCAGTAACTACCGTGGTGGTTATAGCAGAGGTAATTTCCAAGGAACTTTTTATAATTGTGGAGAAGAAGGACATAGATCTTTTGAATGTACACATGCAAGTAAGAAGGTTGGTAGCAGTAGAAATGCTTTGGTGCAAGAAGAATCACTGAATGAACCTGAGAAATAAAATAACTTGATGGTAAGGAGAGCATTGTGGAATGAAAGTACAAAGGAAGATCCGGTAAGGAAAAGTTTGTTCAAGACTAGATGTAGAGTTTTTGAAAATTTTTGGAAGGTAATCATTGACAGTGGTAGCTCAGAGAATTTGGCATATAAGGAAATGGTCACAAAATTGCAGTTGAAAAGGTTGGAACATCCGAAGCCCTATCAGATTTCATGGATCAAAGATGAGCATACACTCCTGGTAAGTGAACAATGTTATGTGAATTTGAAGATTGGAAAGTACTATGATAAGGTGTTATGTGATATCATGCCTATGGATTGTTGTCATATTTTGTTGGGTAGACCTTGGCAGTGTGATAGACATGCTATATATGATGGGAGATTGCATAAGTATTCTATTGTGGTTGATGGAAGGAAATAAATCTTGTTACCATTGATGGAAGAACCTGTTAGTAATGTTTGCACATCTATGAAAGTTTTCTTGATGGAAGGAAGGAAGTTTGTTAAGGATTTGAAAAATAATGATGTATGTTTTGCTGTGATTCCTAACAAACCAAGTAAGAAAATAGAGGATAGTGTTCTTGAGGAGATTGATAAGTTACTCACCGAGTATACTGAAATCATTTCAGATAATGTACCTGATGGTTTGCCACCGAAAAGAAGCATTGATCATTATATAGATCTAATCCCTGGAGCTAGTTTACCAAATAAGACACCTCATCGGTTAATGCCTATCGAGAATCAAGAATTGAACTGATAGATTCAAGAGTTGTTGGAGAAAGGTTTGATTAAAGAAAGTTTGAGTCCTTGTGTAGTACCTATTGTATTAGCACCTAAAAAGAATGGAGAATGGTGAATGTGTACTAATTCTAGAGCAATCAATAAGATAATAGTGAAGTATAGGTTTCCTATATCGAGGATGGATGACATAATGGACAATTTGACTGGAGCAAAGTATTTCACCAAAATTGATTTGAAAAGTGGGTATCATCAAATTAGAATCAGAGAAGGTGATGAATGGAAGACTACTTTCAAGACAAAAGAAGGTTTGTATGAGTGGTTGGTTATGCCCTTCGGTTTAACTAATGCACCGAGTACTTTTATGAGGCTAATGAATGAAGTTTTGAAGAAATTTTTGGGTAAATTTGTGATTGTATATCTTGATGATATTATGATATTTAGTAAGACCAGAGAAGAACATTTGTTGCATGTCAGACAAGTTTTGTAGAGATTGAAAGAGCAAAAGTTGTTGATAAATCTGAAAAAGTGTTCATTTATGAAAGAGGAGATTGTGTATTTTGGATTTGTGATTTCAGCTAATGGTTTGAAGATGGATCCTAAAAAGGTTGAAGCTATTTTGAATTGGCCTACACCTATGAATGCTAGTGAGGTGAGATCATTTAATGGATTGGCAAGTTTTTACCGAAAGTTCATAAGAAATTTCAGTGCAATTTATAATGCTATGACTGAGACTATGAGAGGAGACAAAAGAGAATTCAAGTGAACACATGGAGCTAACAAAAGTTTTGAGACACTGAAGTAGAAGGTTGTTGAATTACCTGATTTGGCATTACCTGATTTAAGTAAGGTATTTCAAGTGGAATGTGATGCAAGTGGAAGTGCAATTGGAGCTATGTTGAGACAAGAAGGTTAACTTGTTGCTTTCTTTGGTAAAAAGTTGAATGATGCTAGAACGAAATATTCTATGTATGATCAAGAATTCTATGCTATTATTCAAGCACTGAAGAAATGGAGACATTATTTGATACTGAGTGAATTTGTGTTGTATACCGATCATAAGGCTTTACAATATTTGGGTAGTCAAAATAAGTTGAATCAGAGACATATGAAATGGGTTGAGTCTTTGCAGAGTTATACATTTGTGATAAAGCATAAGAGTGGAGTCACTAACTGAGTTGCTGATGCATTGAGTAGAAGAAGATCTTTGATGACTGAAATGAAAATTGAAGTTCTTGGTTTTAATGAGATGAAAGATTTGTATGAAAATGATCTTGATTTTTTTGAGTCGTGGAGAAAGTACAGATCACCTATTCAAGATAAACAAGACACTAAATAAGATGAATATTTTATTCAAGAAGGTATGTTATTTAAGGGTATTCAGTTATGTATACCGAGATGAGTAATGAGAAATAATCTAATAAAAGAGAAACATAGTAGTGGTTTGGCTGCACATTTTGGCATTGATGAAACATGGAATTTGCTTAAGGAGAAGTACTTTTGGTTGTAGTTGTATAAAGATGTTCAGTAATTTGTGAAAAGTTGTGGAGTTTGTCAAGTTGCAAAAGGAGTGAGTCAGAATACTGGACTGTATACACCGATTGTTGTACTTGAGAAACCTTGGATTGACATAAGTATGGATTTTGTTCTTGGCTTACCAAAGATAGTAAGAGGTAATGATTCCATATTTGTTGTTGTGGATATA
The DNA here is from genome assembly GCA_027943335.1 of Chamaecyparis obtusa. NCBI lineage: Eukaryota > Viridiplantae > Streptophyta > Pinopsida > Cupressales > Cupressaceae > Chamaecyparis > Chamaecyparis obtusa. Next base: position 32,928 of record BSBK01004674.1, read on the forward strand.
TTTTTTAAGATGGCACATTTTATACCCTGTAGAAAGACATCAGATGCAGTACATGTAGCAGATCTTTTCTTTAAGGAAATTGTTAGATTACATGGATTACCGAGGAGTATTATCTTTGACTGAGATAGTAAATTTGTTGGATACTTTTGGAAGACTCTTTGGAAGAAATTTGGCACTGAGTTGAAATATAGTTCTACATTTCACCCACAAACTGATGGACAGACAGAAGTTGTAAACATAAGTTTGGGAAATCTTTTGAGATGTTTAGTTGGAGACACACCAAGTAGTTGGGATTTTGTATTGGCACAAGTAGAGATTGCATACAATAATTCAGTGAATAGGAGTACTAGAAAAACACCATTTGATATTGTCAATGGCATACAACCGAGAGGTATATCTGATTTGAGAGACATTGCTGATGAAAGTAAGAAAAGTGTTGAAGGAGTAAAATTTGCTGAGTACATGAAGACATTGCATGAAGATGTGAAGCTGAAGCTGGAAGACAGTAATCAGAAATACAAAGATAGAGCCGATAGATCAAGGAGACATAAAATTTTTGATGTTGGTAATGAAGTGATGGTTCATTTGAAGAAAGGCTGATTTCCTGTTGGAACATATGGGAAGCTGAAGATGAAGAAGTTTGGACCTTGTAAGATTTTGAGAAAATTTGACAGTGGAAATGCATATGAGATTGAGTTGCCTGATGACATGGACATATCACCAATTTTAAACATTGTTGATTTATATGAGTATCATGAACTTGATGAAGAAATCACAGTACCGACATAATATCCTAAGAAGCAGAATGAAGAAATTGAGCAGATTTTGAAGGAAAGAGTTGGAAAAAGTACAAGAGGTAAACAATACATGGAATATCTGGTAAAGTGGAAGAATAGACTGATGGAAGATAGTTCATGGATTTCATAGTCTGAGTTGGATGCAGCTTGGATCATACCTACCAAATGATTTAGAGAATCATTTCAAAATAACCCTAGGTATCATGTGTCCTTGGCAATCTTGTGTCACCAAAATTTTTTTGGAGTTGGTTTGTGTTGCTTGGTTCCTGCTTTGACCGAGTTGGTCGGTAGCTAGTCAATTTCCTTTGATTACTGAGTATGGTCAGTTATCTCCTGGGCAGTCAGTTGTTTCACTGGTGCTCGATGTTGCTTTTCTGCTACTCGGTTATCCTTGCTCACCAACAGGTTTAGTTTTAGTTTTTGTTGTGGCTGACTTGTGCATTTATATTGGATCATAGATTTATTGTTGGTATCAATCATTGGGAAGCGTGTGGTCCCAGATCTGACCATTTCTTTTGTTAATTATGGATCTGAAGGCCGACTTAGTTCGGTAGCCTCTTGTATAAATGTAGTTGTTGGTTAGGGTTTTAGGGGTCAGTTTTTGGATAGAAAACAAAAGATAAAACATTTTGACAGATCCTCGCATGTTTGAGGACTTCTGTAATTTATTGTAATATCTAGCCATAACCAGGAAGGCCTTACAGCTTGGCATGTATGAATCTACTTGATGAAAATTTAATGAAAGTCTCTACATTCTCTCTCTCATTGTTGTTGTTATTTGCTTCCGCATGTGTTGAGAAGGCTTGGATCATTAGGGTGCACCATTGTTTGGCCCCTCTTGACCCCTACCTTGCATCATTACCTAACACCTTTTTTGAGTTTTTCATGAAAATATAGGTCATACTTCCAAATTGGCGTCTGAGTCACATGTAGTGCCATCTGCACAAATGAAAGTTTGCACCTTGAACTGACAGTTGTACTAGTTTAAGTCTAACTTCTATATTCTGTAGGTTTAACAACTGGTTTTTACTAATACTAAGTTGGTTTTATAGAATTCTAACAATTTTATTTCTTTTTCTGTAGTTTTGGGCATTTTTATATTTGGTTTTTTGACAAATATTGATTTTTATAAAAGTATATGCTACCAGATTTTTTATTTTTGCAGACCATAGAGTTTGGTGTCTCTGCAAACCAACGTCTCTATGGATCAACATCTCCACCCTGAACCAACATCTTTGCAAAGTAAGAACAAGTATTGAACTCCTACCACGTGTCATTTCTATTTTGTTTCTTTTTCCCTAAATTGGCATCTCCGGTGACTTGTGTTTTTGCAAATCAATGTCTATGTTTGGTTTCAGTGTCTCCACTTCATTTGAGTTTACTTATCATTTTCTTGGGTTTACCTAATAACTAATGATTGGTGCAACTTGTTTGTGTATCTCCAAGATGAAAAACAAAGCTATTACTAGTGATTTTGTAGGATTTTCCTTGCTTTATTACTTGTTTTTGTGTCTTTAATTAATCTAGTTGCATCTAGGCTTAAGTATTTTTTAATTTGGAACGAATCCAAGTTTCTTGCATGTTTGGAGGAATCTTGTCGGTTGAGGTACTCCATGTTAATCCCTATGAGGCTCATGCCTAAATAAGGGCAGTCGAGAAGCTTCACAGGAGTAGGAAAAATTGCACCTTGTGAAATAATCTCTAACATTTTAGAAGATGACTCTTCATACTGGTGTTTTTTTGGGAAAGGAGAAGGAAGATTAAACACAAAAACCAAGGCGACATGATAGATATTTTGGAACCCTTTGAATTTCCCTTTAGAAATAATAGGAACATAAGACCCCAAAAATGAGCATAGAACACCATAGAATCTTCATTGTTGGAAAGAGAACATGATAAAAAGATCCTAGACATAGGTCAAAACATTCATATCTTCTTGTGAGAAGCACCCAGTGAGGCTTGTACGAAATGTTCCTATTATCTCACTAAAAAAGATATTATACATGAATTCTTCTCACCAAAATGGCATGGTATAAGCTCCATACTAAAAGCATTGAAAGAGTAATAAGACACGGTTCAATAATTTTCAATTCTATGATGAAATTATAAGAGTCTAAAATAAAAAATGATAGCTACATTCATCCATAATTGACACGAAGCTTTAAAACCATCTACAAAATAGAAGAAAGCACACAGTAGAGGCAAACTAGGCACAATCTAATATGCTTTCTTCCATTGATTATGTAAAAAAATATAAGACTAGGGTTTGAAAAATGAAACTATTGCTATTTCTAAGTGTTCTTCTATGTAGTGAAGAAAAGACTCCAGAACAATCCTCTCTCTTTACAATGTGTCTGCAGGCTTTTATAGTAATAAATCCTTTAATTGAATCTTGAAAGGGAAACTGAGAAGGGCCCTGTAAATGTGCCATGTGGAAGAATCATTATGATGGTTTTTACAACTACCTCAGGCATTTCAATTGCCACTTGTGCCTTTTCAAACCTCTCAATCATGAGCAAATAAATTCCCAACTCTACTCACATTGATTCCTCATTTTTCATTTGTGGAGATGATCTCATTTTTGGATAAAATCTTTCTCAAAACTTTTTGATTGATGAAAAAAAAACATTTTTCCTTAAAGGACGTGGGTCTCAGAGGTACATCGACTGGGTCAATTGCAACTTGGACACGTGGCATGCTAGTGGGGTTTCTTTTGTATTTATCTTCCCTTTAGCCTTCACAAACTTTGTGATGCTAATATGTTGCACTCTCTATAGTGACCACACTTTTAAATGAAGGAGTTTGAAGGAAAAGAGCTTGCAAACATGGTAAAATCTATGTGATTTTTGCATTTGGTTACCCCAACTTCATGAGGTCATAACTTTCGACTCACTGCTCAAAAATCAGAATAGAATACCTTGTTGGAAAGGTCTTCAAGAGATCTAAAATTAGTCCCTCAACATGATACCTTCAACACATCATGCACAATATATTGAGGGATGAACAATAGTTTCAACCCCAACTTCCACTCCAAAGGCCTTCAAACAAATGCACTTTTCTTAAACATAAAAAAATATCAAAAAAATAATTTTTTAATTTTTCTCATTTTTGCTCAATTTGTCACTTCTGCACTACCTCATCAAATTGCCTAAATTTCCTTTAGAATGCTCCAAATGAAGGTTGAGGTAGATTACATCTACAATCCCTTCCATATTTCTCATTTTGTTTAGATTAAATCCATTTAAATATGTGATTAAAAGATAGAATAAGAAGTATCCTCTCCCCTCGCCTTCATGGACCTTGGATGTAAGAGAGAACCACTTCTATCTTTTCCTCTATAGAGGATTTCTTGGAGCTCCTATTAGTCTAAGGAATGACCTCAAATCACTAAACACCCTGGCCAATATATAAACAAGGTTACGAGTAAACTCCAAATTTATCCCACCAAGCTCGGGCGATGTGTGTTGATGATAGTGTAGATTAGGTAAAGAGTGCTTAAGTAACTGGCATGGTCAACTAGAGACTTTAGTGTCTCACATGATTACAAACCAATTAAGGGGGTGCCACATACCTGATTATGAACCATAAACTAGATGCTACCTCTTTATCCTTGGTATATCACCTATAGTGCAAAGGGATTGCATCATCCCTTAAAGTCACTCACCATATGTACTCCCCTGATTGTGAGGTGTGAGGAATTTGGATTTCATCACCAAAATTTGGGCAAGCTCCTGCAAGGGGATCCCCTATTCACTCACTCCTTTAAGGCCTTTTGAAGTGTATATTTTTCCCTTCATATTTGCATGGCCCATATTCATCATTCATGCTAACAATATCCCCCTTTGGCGTTGATGGCAACATAGATGAAAAAAATCCAAGTTCCATGAATACCAAAATGTAACTCTATTTCTCTTGTCTTTTCAAACCCTCTTCATCAATCGCTTCTTTCCCACTATGTATGCTCACTTCTCTTATACATTCCTAGGAGATTTTTTCTAAGGGGGACACAAAGCATGAGGGTTAAGAGTATCAAGTTCAGAATTTATTCCATGTATGTGGTCCTACAAGTGGTGTGTTGAAACTTTGACCATAGGATAGAATGTTCTTGAATTATGTTAAGGCTTGTGAAAACAATTTTTGAAGCTTAAACATTTGTAATTTTTCAAGTTTCTATCTATTGTGTTGTTCTTTCCATTGAACACATCTATTTAGACCATTCAACACTAGTCAAAACCTCAAAAACTTGTATAAATTTTTGCTTATACCTAGATCGACGTCTGCGCTTGTTGAACCATATTTGTACGAATCAACATTTGTGTTTGTTGAACCAACATTTCTACCCTTTGGGTCTAATACAAGAATTATTTCACTGGAAAATTGAAACCTGAACCCACATCTCCACCTAGGAATCGACATTTTCATGGATTGACATCTCCAAATGGGAACATCAGCTCCACCAAAATCTAGAGAGTAATCAAACCATACCTTCATTCATCATTATGGACCCTCTAATCGAATATCAAATCATAATTCCAATTTGAGTCCTATAGACCATCAAAATTGCCATTAACCTCTAGCTAATGTTTGATTCGAGAAAACATAAGAATGTGTATCATCAAAAAATGGAAGCACTTCCATTTAGGACTGGTTTAACCCTCTGAGTAGGTGGTTTGGGGTCATGTCAAGCACCTTGAATGGGTCTTGGAATTGGATCTAGCTTTTTCCCCTGTTCTGCCCCATTTTCCACTTCTTTTCTGCATAATTTTGGCATCCTGATTTGAAATTTTGAGATTCTTGACTTTTGGGTAAAAGTCAACCTTTTGGGTCAAGGTCAACCTGACCTAGGTCAAAGTTGACCTTGACTTTGACCTAGGTCAAATTCAACCTTGACCTTGACCCAAGGTCCAAATTTCAAGGTTCCATGATTTTTGGATGTCCGGTTTTGGAAAGAATTGTTTTCCCACCTCTGGGTCAGCTATTTTGATCTCCAAAATGGTAAAATCTTAAATTGCATTTAATCTAGGTCCATTTATAGGGGTATGGGCCCAATGAGAATTTATTTTTCATATGTGGCCCCTCTAGAAGTTTGTGCCCTAGATCACTATAAAAAGGAGGCCTTCCTCTCTCATTTTCTCCATCTCATATCTCATCTCACAATCTCTCAAGCTCTCAAGCAAGAAGATAAAGCATTCAAGCATTCAAGAATTCAAGATCCAATTTATCAAGGAGATCCATTGGTAGCCATTAAAGGATTCAATCTCTATGGAGCCCTCTTGTTGAAGATTTCTCCATCCATCCATTCAAGTCTCTTCCTATTCCAAGATCCATTCAAGATTGGTGTTGAATATCTAAAGATGATTGATTGGAGACATCCTACATTCATTTGGAGCATCCATACTTGTGGATTCAAGGATTCGAATCCTCCACAAGGGTTTTCAACATAAGCAAGGTGAATTGTTCCATTTACTTTGTTTATCTCTACAATTTTAATTCAATTTCAAGGTTAATTCCTAAATTGGGGTTTGACTAAGGCAAACCCCTCCCCCCAAACAAAAAAATATATTTTTATTGCAGGTATAGGTGTGGGATGACAAATTTTAGTGCAGATCTGGATACCCTTTTCATCAAACTTTCAGGATCCGTGAACAAAATTACCGTCGGAGCTGTTTTAGGTCAAGGTCGACCTTCAGTGGGGGGTAAGATTATGCCTCGGGGTAAGATTGTACCCCGATCCTAAGGTCAAGGTCAACCTTAATCAGAAACAAAAAAGATTTTTGGGTTTTGTAGATCTCACAGTTTCAGTTTAGAATTGTAGAAATCAATAGTTTTTGAGACTATTTGATAGGGTTTTTAGCCAATTCTTTTTCAGAGGTAAGTACCTTTATTTCTTCATTTCAACATTAGTATTCTATATTTACTTTCATATCATTATAATTTCATGTATGTGTAAAATATTGATTTCAGGGTCTCTTTTATGTGCAAACCATTGTTCTAGGACCCCATCTGCATATTTTATATGTTACATTTTGGTGAACCCGACACACTTACCCATTTCTTTTGTGGAATTAGATGCCCTATTGTGTTAGATTTCCCTTTGTATTATCTTGTGTGTTCACCTACATCTTACATTTTGGTGAACCTGACATGCTTACCCCCTCTCTTTTGTGGAATTAGATGCCCTATAGTGTTTGTTGTGTTAGATTTCCCTTTGTATTATCTTGTGTGTTCACCTTCATCTTACATTTTGGTGAACCCGCGATAGACGACTCTTTCTTTTTGGTGTTAGATTTACATTTTGTGTTAGATCTTACATGCTTAAAAAAGTAGATTTCTTTTATGCTCTTGCATTTATATTTCAAAAATACAAAAAAAATTGCAAAATTTCTTTAAAAATACAAAAATATTTACTAGCTTACCCCTTTCTTTTGTGGAATTAGATGCCCTATTATGTTTGTGGTGTTCAATTTCCTTTTCATGCTTATAAATTTCATTTGAATGTATTTGGCTATATCTAGATCTATTTTCTATGCATTTCTTTATTTGTTATCATGTTGCACAAATTGTTTCAAGTGTTTTCCAAAAAATCTTCTATAACTTTTGGGATTACACAACATTCTCCTCTTACCTTACCATTGGATGGTGTTACTGTTAGGAATAGTCCCAAGAGATAACTGAGGGGGGGGTGGGGTGGGGGGGCGGTGAATCAATTATCTACAAGTTTCAATTCTTTATCCAATTAAGTATACTTAAACATAAAGCATAAACACAATGAAAGAACAATTGAACACAACACCAATATTTTTGTTACGGGGAAACTCAAATAGGTAAAAACCCGGTGGGAATTGACACCCACTAATATTCTACACTAGTGTATTATGATCCTTGTTAGAAGATCCTTAACCCTGTTAGGAGTTGCTTTACAATATATTTAATATAGTAGACATGGTCAAGGGTCGGACCCTGTTAGGAGTCTTTTACAATAGTCCATGTTAGGGGAGAGGATGCACTGTCCGAGAGCACACTGCTCAAAGGGGCGAAGGCTACAACCTTCTGAATAATAGATACACACTATATCTGGATCTTGGTGAACTACACTTAGACCTACTATTTGGATCAGTTCCAATGTATAGCACAAACACTTTACTTGGTCACATAGAACTTCTTCTGATGGTTGAACACTTCGCACACTCTGCTTTGCTCTTCTCAATTAACTATGAACCACACTCAAGCAATCACAAATGCTGCCTATAAATATCTTTCCTCTAAATGATATAATGAAGTCAACCTATTAGAACCACCTTGAAATCATATTAGAGAAACCATAACAAACTCTAATAATAATTCAATCAGCTCTACTAAGCATGCAACACATTCTGGGACCTATCCAATAAGATAATTGTAGATGCATGCTACACACTGTCAGCTCTACCAAAATAACTGTATCTTTCTCCTCAAGTTGAATTACTTCATGCACTCTTAACTTAACATCACTAACTCTTCTCCAAGCTTAAATCCAAGGGTGCATACTAAAATGATAGGTGCAACTCTAGAACCAATATAATCTCTGTTGGCTCTTCTGAACAAACACAAGAAGCTGCTACTGGTGAATAGCGACTGCATAACTTTACTTCTACTAATCACCAGACTCTACATCCATGAATGTAACATCAATGACATATCTTCATCATATATCCAAGCACGCAAGGCTCCATGATAATTGTATGGACAACCATACACATAACACTGCATGTTACTCTATTAGGAACATTGCTGACACAAACTGCTATATAACTGTCTATACTAACAATTAACCTCTGCACCCATGATATCATGATGATAACATGTCCATGAAACATATACTAAAAGATTACTTCATAAGTCTTCCATGCATGCTACTTACCATATGTTGTCATCAATGACAAACATACAGTCAGTACTGGCCTGCTGGCAAATCTCCAATAGTTACACCTAGAAAGACTTTATCTAGTGCATGTGATGTTGCTTTGTCCTCTTTTGAATTACCTTGTAAGGATATATTAGAGAAAGAAGATGACTTTAATCTATCTCTCCATCACATTTCTCTTTATGGAGATTAGTTGAGAATTGATGTTAATTCTTCTCCTAATGAGCTTATTTTTGAATATAATTTACCTTCCTTCCCCTCTAGGGATCAGGATTTAGTGATTTATGATGATCCTACAATGTGCTTTATTGGCAGGGATGATAATCCTCCTATTTGGGATGAAACTTTGGATTTGGATGTTGATTATTCTCTTCCTCATGAAACCATTGTGGATGATCCCTTGGATAAAGACATTGATTTATCCTCTCCTCATGAAGAAGCTTTGATACAAGAGGGTGATTTATTAATGGATGACATATCAATACATTATAGTGATTCTTTTTCTGAAACACACTCACCTTATGCAGACATTTTAGTGAAAGAAGATGATATTATAGATGCTTTACCTCCATTTGGGATTCCTTCTAGTGATGAGGCATTAGTGGAGAATGATATGAATTCCTTTAATCCTCTCCTTCTTAGTGATGATCTTATGGAGAATCAAGATCCTATCTCATATCCTCCTAGGATGTCTTCTTTGATTCATTCTTGTGAATCTATTTGTAGTGTTGAGACAACTAACATGGTTTATCCAAAACCCTTGTTGACTATCAAAGGTTGTCCTCACATTACTATCAAAGGTAAACCTATGGAGTCTTTAGATTCTTTCAATGACCAAGATTCTATAGCTCACACATATCGTACAAGGAATAACCTTCAACCTAATCCAGTGGGTTTCTACTTCTTTGACACCTTCTCAACCCATTCTTCCTCCTCCATCTCATCTTCCTAGCAAGGAGTATGATTTGATAACCCAATTGCAAAATACTCCTACAAATATTTCTCTATGGGAGCTTCTTCAAACTTCACCTACCTACTATGAAGCCTTGAAAAAATCTCTAGCAACTCTTCCCACTCCACCTCCTAATCAAGAGAACATCAATAACTTCTTACAATGCATGCATTCTACCCCGGGTCCTCCTGACATTGTATTTACTCAAAAAGATTTACCTTCTAAAGAAATTTAGAATCAATATGATGCTCTTATGGTTGTTGTTACTATCAATAAAAGTATCATTCGTAGGACCTTTATTGACAATGGATCTGGGCTTAATGTTTGTATCATGGACATGCTCAAAGCAATTAAAGCCGATCTTTCAACTATTCAACTTGACAATGTTCCTATACGTGGCTTTGATAACATTGCTAAGAATACTTTAGGCATCATTACCTTACCTATCAAAGTTGGTCTGGTCATCTTGAATACTCCTATTCATGTTATGCCTGGACCTCTCAATTATAACCTTCTTTTGGGTAGACCTTAGCTGCATGAAATGCATGTTGTTCCTTCCACCCTTCACCTTAAAGTCAACTTTATACATAACAACATGATTTATACACTTCATGTGGATGATGTGCCAAATCCTTGTTTGAATATTCAAACCTACACGACTCCTATTCCTAATATTAATCCTTCTTCCTCTAATACTCTTCCTGGAGATGATTTGGGAACCTTGAATTTTAATCCTACCTTTATTGGATAGTATGAGGTTTCTGATCTTGATTTTATGAAGCAACAAAGATAATTTGAACAACGTGTTTTTACTTCTACTTCTAATACCCTCCGTAATAAATTTTTTGCTGCTTCTACCCAGAATGAATCTATCAAACCTACTAATGATCACATAGTGACTACTGAAGTTCCATTGAATCCTTCTGATATGGCTTCTCATTATGGTCCTAGTTATCATTTCCTAGTTAAACAAGGATTTAATGGCCAAGGATGTGGTATGCATAAACAAGGAATTTAAATGCCCTTACAGAATGGGGGGCATGAGCATTCTTATGGATTGGGATTTAATCCTCAACAACAAATCAATGTTAACAACATCTCGAATAACACTTCAAAACATGATGAAACTATGAAGGAGTTTGACCAAGAAGTTCTTTTGCCTAAACTCCTTCGTGCTAAGATGATTACTAGACCTAAATGCAAAAAGAAACGTAGTCCACACTTGAAGACTCTTTCTTTTTGTTTGTATCATAGATTTCATGATCACTCTACTAATGAATGTCAAGCTTTACATTATAATATTAGGCATCTCATTGATAGTAAGGTTATTTATATATCATGTGGCAATGAGTTGTATTTCAATCCTATTTTCTCTAAATAACATTTATGTTCCTATTATGGTGTTGGCATTAAGTAGTATTGCCACTAGTGACAATACTTATTTGCATTCTGGATGTAAATCGAGCAGACAGTGCAAACCGAGCAGACAGTGCAAACCGAGCAGACAGTGCAAACCGAGCAGACAGTGCAAACCGAGCAGACAGTGCAAACCGAGTAGACAGTGCAAACCAAGTAGACAGTGCAAACCGAGCAGACAGTGCAAACTGAGTAGACAGTGCAAACCAAGCAGACAGTGGAAACCGAGCAGGCAGTGGAAACCGAGCAAGTTAGTACAAACCGATTAGGACAATGTAAACCGAGTAACATCTTGTCTACCGAGTCACCAATGCTTACCGAGTTCAATACCTACCGAGTGATCAGTATGAACCGTGCCTTCACTTCTACCAAGTGCATGACGATGCCGAGTAATGCAGTGGACGCCGAGTATCAGAAAGTCACCGAGTCAGTTTGAAGGAACCGAGTAACCATATTTGGGCCGACTTAGTAGCACTTATGTTTATTTGTCTAGCCGACTGTGTAATTGTAATTGTAATTAATTATTTGAGACCTGTATATAAACAATGTTGTAGAAATAAAAGATGTAATGAAATAAATAAAGCAGAATATATGTGAAAGAGAAAAGAAAGGCAGAAATAAGCGAATTACAGAAAGCTTCAGAAGTATAAGATACAGCAAAGACAAATTCATCACAGAAGGTGATCAGTACATCAGCGAATCTCATTCAGCAATCCAGTTGCAAAGCAGAGATCTACTGTTTCATTCTAACAGGTGAATCAGTACTAAATCCTTTAACCGGGTAGACTTAACAGTCTTTGTAAAAATCTCTTTACCGAGTGCATACTTCACTGTATGTTTGTAAATCCTTTAATAGGGTGGATTTAGCAATCCTTATTGCTCCTAACAGGGCAGATCATCAGAAGTGATCAAATTGTAAGCCTTAACCGGCCAACTTTATTCTGCAGTATTAAAGCTTTGTGGGTTTCATCCCCACCCCAGTTTTACTTTCTTTTGGAAGGTTTCTGGGTAACCAAATCTATGTGTCATTATTGTGAATGTTTTCAAGTTTCATACTTTCTGTATGCAAAGATTAAAAAGTAAAATACATGTTAAAATTAGAAAAAAATTTGGAGTTACTGATTCACCCCTCCCCTCTCAGTAACTTGGTTAATTCCTGAATATTTCCAACAATTGGTATCAGAGCTGCATTGGTTCTCAAGACAAAGCTTAACTAGCCTGAGCAAAGATCCAGGACAATGGAGGTATTCAAACTGAATAAGGTGATTGAAAATGAAAAGCTAGATCTGGAAATGGCCATAGCTAAACTCAAAGAAGCAAAAGAACATCTTTCCCAATCCTTAAGGAGAAGGAAGGAACTTGCAAATCAGATGAATGATCAGAACTACATTGAAGAAAAGATTGAAGATCTTCTTCCCTCAAATAACTCAGATGAAGCAAACAATGCTATCAAAGAACTCCTAGAAAAGAATGGGTCTCTGCAGGAAGAAGTAAGAAAATTGAAAAGAGAACAAGAACTACACTCTACAAGATTCTGTGAGATCTTGGAACAGAGAAACAAGTTGAAAGATGAATTAGATGGAAGAAACATTGAAGTCCAAAACAAAACCCTTCAGCTAGAAAATCTAATTGATCAGATCTCTCATACAAATGAAGAAATTCTAAATCTAAGATCAGAAATAGAAAACACAAGAGAAGAACTAAGATCTGAAAAGGAAATCAATCTAAGATTGATGGATGACCTAAACGCTGAAAAACAAATCAATGAAGGAATGCTGAAAAGTCAAGAAGACTTGAATCAGTTGTATGAACGAAATCTTCATAGGCAAAAAGGAAAAGAAGGACTTGGATACAAAGAAGAAGGCGAATCCTCTAAGCAAGGTACTAAAAGAAATCAAAAACCTACTTGTAATCATTGTGGTAAAATAGGACATACTTCAAATAAATGTTGGAACAATGAAAAAGCAGAATTCAATGGAAAATGTTATAGCTGCAATCAACCTGGTCACAAAGCAAATGAATGCAGGGAAAAACCTAGATTCAGAGGTAATTGTCACAAGTGCAACAAACAAGGTCACAAGGCATCCGAGTGCAGATCCAAGACATTTAATCCAGCAGAACAAATTGTGAAAGCAATGTTTGGATGGGACTACAACACCTGGTGTAGATGTCATTACTGTGGAGAATATGGACACATTGGCATGAATTGCATAAAACATCATCTAAGGAAAAGAGATACTACCGTAAGATGTTTCAAATGCACTAAACTCGGTCACATAGCCAGAAACTGCATGAATGCTAATGAAATTGAAGAAGGAAAGAAGAATGAAGCAACTAAGGTTAGGAAACAGGTGAGACAAAAATGGATTCCTAAAGCTACCGAGCAATCCAGTCCAAGTAATGGAATGGATGGCTCTATCGACTCAAACTAAATTTCCAAGGAAGCACTGGAACTGTACTCTCACAGATCAATCTCAAGCAGTTCCGGAACCGAAATTAAAAGAAAAGTCTAAATCAGCATGCAAGATGTAGTGAGATCATAGGGAGGTCGGTATAGTCTTCACCGAGCAAGGTCGGTACCTGTCTTTACCGAGCGAGGTCGGAGCATTATGAATTCTCGAGTTCACCGAGTTGCGAAGTCTTTTCCGAGAAATTAATTCTTAGTGGGTGACAGTCTGTCAGAATTCCTACCCTAATTTGAAATAAGCATTAATGACAGAATTGTAAACAAAAAGCAAGTAATCGAACTCATTCTTCACCGCGAATCTTTAGCACTTTGAGAGCAGAAAACTTCAAGGGCAACCCGGCGATTTATTACTCTTGCGAAAGGAATTTTCTGTGAGCTACCATGGCATCATCCAGCACTTTAGCGAAGAAAGGATCTGATATGTTAGTTCAAGGGGAGTGGAAAGCACCAGATTTTAAGATCGTGCCCGCAATTGCAGCAGCCCTAGATCCGAACGGAGCTCAATCTCAGATTCCTCCTAAGGTACTGCTTATCAACGATATCCGTAATCATTTTAACTGTTCAATTCAAGAAATGGGAAACCTAGAACTAGGCATTGTGCGTGAGGAACTATGTGTGGATGGTATTTTGAAACCCGAGCACAAACATCTAGAAGATAAGGGTTTAGTCCACATTGCACATCTTCCTCGAAACTTTCAAGATAAATCGGTTAGGTACATTCTCAGCCGAGTACATGATGGCAAGATTTGGCTTGAGCAACCTATTGAGATCACAAAGAAAATGATTCATCAAGTCACCGGTCTTCCCATGTTGAACAAAGCTAAAACTACCAAAACCCTAGGTCGGACGGAACTAGAGAAGAAAACCCTAGCCGAGTGGGATGGTAGAGGCATGAAAGTTAGCAGCATTACCGACGTTGAACTGAAGTTTGGTACACATATCATTGCACACAAGATTTACAGTTCTAGTCGACAGAACAGTGTCTCATGTGAAGCTATTGACCTAGCATACAAAGTGGTCAAAAACAACTTGACATTTGACCTAGCAGACTTATTGTTGAAACAATTCAACAAGAACATGGAAAGCATCAAAACTTCCAAAAACAATCCATGTAAGTTTGGATCCTTGTTGGTCTGTTTATTCTTCTATGTTCAGAAATTCTTCCCTTCAAAAGGAAAAGTTGTATGGAGAAAAGATGTGCCAGTACTTTATGAAATTAATGAATACATCGCAGAAATGGGTGAAAACTTTGAAAGCATCATGGATAATTATTTTGAGTCTTTCAAAGAGAAAATGAATGACAGATTCCGGATTCCACAGAAGTTGGTGGAAGATTACAAAGATGACATCTGTTTTATGGTAGATTGTGATAATGTGTATATTCAAGCAGTTAAACCGAGAACTGTATATGTAAAACCTCTTCCTTATGAGGTAAATATTGATGAAACCAAGAACATTATTGAAGCACTTCTAAATCATCCTGTCAATCCCAAAGCTCCATATTTTGGAACATATGATGAAGCTAAGATGAGAATTGAACTAAGCATAAAGCTTCCACAGGCGGTAAACAAAGGAAAGAAAAGGATAGCTAAAATGCAAATGATAACCAAGGAGAAAGAAGAAATAGGTGAAAAAGAAGAAGAAAAGGATGAGAAAACAGAGGAACCAGAACCTGCAAAGAAGAAAGGAAAAGTTTTTATCACTAAGGCATCTGTGCCTCCCACTGCTGTGTTTACAAGGAGAAATACAAGAGGAAAGGCAGACAAGGCAGAAAAGGCAGATAAAGACATAGTATTCAAAAGGCCTCCTCTAAGCCTTCAAGAAAAGCTCAAACTCTTCAGAGATGGATCAGGATCTGGAGTAAGTAACATAAAATCCCTGAGATATGAAACCAGATCGGAAGCAGAGCAGAAGGAAATAGAAGATGCTGTTGTTGAGAAGATGGGACAGTGGAAATACTCTCCTAAAGAAATTACCCCACAGGTTCCAGAAGTTCTATTAAATCCAATAAAAATGAGATGGAGCAATGCAAGGCAAACTGTGATAGACATATTTGATCAAAACCTGAGACAGTTGATGCCGAGCCTGAATAATGATGAAGTAAAGAAGGCACTAAAAGAAAATGAAAATAAGATGACATTAAAGTTTAATACTTGTTTGATTTTGATCAACAATATTGAATCGGTTGTGAAGGCTGCAAAAGCCACATGGAAGAACATATACCACCTTCACCAACCGAGCATTGAAACTGTAATAATAAAGGATATTGAAGATGACAGCGATGAACAAGAAGAAGACACTGAGGTAGATGATACTGTAAGGATAGCAGTAGAAGTCATTGCATCCCTTCCTACCTCTCCAGTGAAAGTCTCTACATCCAGCCCAGAGACACCTTCAAGCATGGTTGTGACAACTTCTACATTTGTCCAATCATTCCCAGCAACATCAGAGGCAACTACCATTTCTTCTACCGAGCTGCAGTCTCCTGTACCAGTAAGTTTTCCAGCTTTTGAATCTTCAAGTGTAAATATTGTAAGTTCTCCAGTAGAAAGTATACCAGTATCAATAGCCAGCCCTACTTTATCTACTGTCACTACTACAAAAGCATTAAGTACAGATAAGCCTAAGGCTCTACCGAGTATAAAATTTTTGGGTAAAAATGTAGTTGAGGATATAGACCTAGATGAAGAGATAGAGATTCCTACATTAGATTTTGCAAATCTCTCAGCAGACCAGATGCAGAATATAGGTGAGATCCTCCAAAGGAAAGCAAAACAAAAGAAGCTTAAAGAGGAGAGAGACAAGGAGTATCAAATCATCAAGGATGCTAAGGACATTTTGTCTGATGCATTAGGCATTAAAGTAGACTCCTCCCAGCATGTTTTGTTACAATTGGCAGAAGCAGTTGAGAAATACAATGAGGACTCATCCGGGATAGAAAAGTTAGTTGAAAGAGCCGAGAAGAGATTCAACAATAAAGTGCTTGAGCACATTGCTCAGCACATAGCTATCAACCAAGTGGAATTGTCTTCAGTTTTGTCTAACATAGAGTCTATTTATTCGAATGCTACCTCTCTTTTGGCCAGACTATGCAATTTTGCCGAGTTCACAAAGGATGTCAAAGATAAAATGAATAAAATGGATGAGGATATGAAGATTAGCATACAGAAGCTGCAACTTGAACCAAGTTCAAGCTCTGCTCATCACATGAAAATTTCACATCTATCTAATATGCAGTCTGATCTATTGAAAGAAGACTCAAGGATCCGGTCCACACTGCTAGACATCCAACACATGATCCTTCCCATCATGAATGCAATGTATAAGCACATTGAACATTCCAGAACATTGATTCATGACAATCAGTTCTCCATAGCAGATCACATGATTGAACTCTCTGCAGAAGTCCAAATTGCTATACAAACATGTAAGATTCTGCAAGAAAGTTGGGACAGAACCCTGGCACTAATAATGAAGGTACATTCTGATTTCTTATCAAATTTTGGATTCTCTCTGTAAATAACTTGTATATGCACCTTTGGCATTATCGTCAAAAAGGGGGAGATATGTATAGAAGGAGAGATATGTATACAGTTATAGATTTGTATAAGAAACAGTTAGCACATTGAAAGGGGGAGACAATGTATAAAGCCCTATAACAAAGACAAATTTTGAAAAATCAAAATAAAAACTTAGCATGATTCGTGTATATAAATTTTGGCCAATAAGTGTTTTTGTCACTAATGCCAAAGGGGGAGATTGTTGGCATTAAGCAGTATTGCCACTAGTGACAACACTTATTTGCATTCTGGATGTAAACCGAGCAGATAGTGCAAACCAAGCAGACAGTGCAAACCAAGCAGACAGTGCAAACCGAGCAGACAGTGCAAACCGAGCAGACAGTGCAAACCGAGTAGATAGTGCAAACCGAGCAGACAGTGCAAACCGAGTAGACAGTGCAAACTGAGTAGACAGTGCAAACCGAGCAGACAGTGCAAACTAAGTAGACAGTGCAAACCGAGCAGACAGTGCAAACCGAGCAGGCAGTGGAAACCGAGCAAGTTAGTACAAACCGATCAGGACAATGTAAACCAAGTAACATCTTGTCTACCGAGTCACCAATGCTTACCGAGTTCAATACCTACCGAGTGATCAGTATGAACCGTGCCTTCACTTCTACCGAGTGCATGACGATGCCGAGTAATGCAGTGGACGCCGAGTATCAGAAAGTCACCGAGTCAGTTTGAAGGAACCGAGTAACCATATTTGGGCCGACTTAGTAGCACTTATGTTTATTTGTCTAGCCGACTGTGTAATTGTAATTGTAATTAATTATTTGAGACCTGTATATAAACAATGTTGTAGAAATAAAAGATGTAATGAAATAAATAAAGCAGAATATATGTGAAAGAGAAAAGAAAGGCAGAAATAAGCGAATTACAGAAAGCTTCAGAAGTATAAGATACAGCAAAGACAAATTCATCACAGAAGGTGATCAGTACATCAGCGAATCTCATTCAGCAATCCAGTTGCAAAGCAGAGATCTACTGTTTCATTCTAACAGGTGAATCAGTACTAAATCCTTTAACCGGGTAGACTTAACAGTCTTTGTAAAAATCTCTTTACCGAGTGCATACTTCACTGTATGTTTGTAAATCCTTTAACAGGGTGGATTTAGCAATCCTTATTGCTCCTAATAGGGCAGATCATCAGAAGTGATCAAATTGTAAGCCTTAACCGGCCAACTTTATTCTGTAGTATTAAAGCTTTGTGGGTTTCATCCCCACCCCAGTTTTACTTTCTTTTGGAAGGTTTCTGGGTAACCAAATCTATGTGTCATTATTGTGAATGTTTTCAAGTTTCATACTTTCTGTATGCAAAGATTAAAAAGTAAAATACATGTTAAAATTAGAAAAAAATTTGGAGTTACTGATTCACGCCTCCCCTCTCAGTAACTTGGTTAATTCCTGAATATTTCCAACATATGGAACTCCATATTATGTAAACAATGTTAGCCTAAACCTTGGGGGCTTGTTGTCTTTCATAGTGTTGTGAGTGATATAATAGGTCCCCTTCCATTCTTGTTCCTACACTTGGGGGGCAAGGATGCCATCTCATTCTTTTTCGTCTTTCCAGGATTCCAGTCTTTCCTTGGTTAAGCAATATCTATCTATTATGTGATATCCAATCATACATGAAAATTTTGGTTTACATTGAGGATTTATGTCCTTCATCATAACCTATTTTATTGTTTGACATTAGGTTTCCATGGTTGATAAATCTCTCACCTTGGAAATTGAATAGTGTACTATCCCTCACAAGGGTTACTTTTTCACTTCTTGCATGATATTTCTTTGCATTCATCCCTTCCATGGCCTCATAGGAGTTGTGACCTTCTTGATTTGGACTGGGTGTTGTCTATGGATATTGTCTTGATGTTGAAGAAGTCTTTATCCTTTCTCTTTTCTTTCCTTAACATGTCAAAATAGTATATATTTTTGATCTTAAGGAGGGAGAATATATACAGCCTCCCTCATTCTATAATATGCATTTTTGTTCTAACCTTTTGTTTTGTAGCATGGTAAATCCTCAAAAGGTAATGTACATAAGTTGCTAAATCCTGAAGGGACACACATTTCCAATTTCAAATATGCTAAATCCTCCAAAGGTAACACACATAAGTTGCTAAATCCTGAAGAGATATGCATTTTACAAATGTATTCTATGGTGATATGAGGATATGGATCCATGGCTACTTTATAAAAGTCATCAGAAGACACACTACATACATGCACAAAGCTACCAGAAGGTGCACAACTTTATGGGGTGACTATCAAGTGTTTTCTTGGTGGGACATCCTATCCTTTTTATGGTTCACAGTGAGATACACACATCTTACTAGGTGAGCTAGCCACTCCTCTCTCTCCTTTTCTCTCTTTTCTCTAGTGATGTCTCTCTTATTGTCATCTTGGAGATGACGAAGACTTGAGTCCCTGGGGGCTTGAGGATTCCTTTGTCCCTTTGATTTCAATAAGATTATCTTTTTCTTTTTGATCTCTTTTACCAAGAGTTTGCATCGAGTCCATACTCTT
The DNA here is from genome assembly GCA_027943335.1 of Chamaecyparis obtusa. Taxonomy (NCBI): domain Eukaryota; kingdom Viridiplantae; phylum Streptophyta; class Pinopsida; order Cupressales; family Cupressaceae; genus Chamaecyparis; species Chamaecyparis obtusa. The sequence goes on from BSBK01004674.1 coordinate 52,555, forward strand.
GCTAAAGTGGGGGCTAAATGTATCATCGTAAAATGGAAGCACTTCCATTTAGGACTGGTTTAGCCCTCCGAGTAGGTGGTTTGGGGTCATGTCAAGTGCCTTGAATGGGTCTTGGGCTTGGATCTAGCTTTTTCCCCTGTTCTACCCCATTTTCCACTTCTTTTATGCATAATTTTGGCACCCCGATTTGAAATTATGAGATTCTTGACTTTTGGGTCAATGTCAACCTTTTGGGTCAAGGTCAACCTTGACCTAGGTCAAAGTCAACCTCAACCTTGACCCAAGGTCCAAATTTCAAGGTTCCACAATTTTTGGATGTTGGGTTTTGGAAAGAATTATTTTCCCTCCTCAGGGTCAGCTGTTTTGATCTCCGAAATAGTAAACTCTTAAATTGCATTTAATCTAGGTCCATTTATAGGGGTATGGGCCCAATGGGAATTTGTTTCTCATATGCAGCCCCTCTAGAAGTTTTTACCCTAGATCACTATAAAAAGGAGGCCTTCCTCTCTCATTTTCTCCATCTCATATCTCATCTCACAATCTCTCAAGCTCTCAAGCAAGAAGATCAACCATTCAAGCATTCAAGATCCAATTCATCAAGGAGATCCATTGGTAGCCATTGAAGGATTCAATCTCTATGGAGCCTTCTTATTGAAGATTTCTCCATCCATCCATTCAAGCCTCTTCCTACTCCAAGATCCATTCAAGATTGGTGTTGAAGATCTAAAGACAATTTTTTGGAGATATCCTACATTCAATTCTACACTCATTTGGAGCATCCATACTTGTGGATTCAAGGATTCAAATCCTCCACAAGGGTTTTCAACATAAGCAAGGTGAATTGTTCCATTTACTTTATTTATCTCTGCAATTTTAATTCAATTTCAAGGTTAATTCCTAAATTGTGATTTGACTAAGGCAAACCCCTCTCCCCAACAAACAAAACCATTTTTCTTGTAGGTATAGGTGTGGGACGAAGAATTTTAGTGCAGATCTAGATACCCTTTTCGTCAAACTTTTGAGATCCACGAACAAAATTTCTATCGGAGCTGTTTCAGGTCAAGGTCAGTCTTTAATGGGGGGTAAGATTGTGCCCCAGGGTAAGATTGTACCCCGATCCTGAGGTCAAGATCAACCTTGGTCAGAAAAGAAATATATTTTTGGGTTTTGTAGATCTCACAGTTTCGATGTAAGAGCATGTAATTCAATAGTTTCTGAGACTATTTGACAAGGGTTTTAGCTGATTCTTTTTTGGAGTTAAGTACCTTTATTTCTTCATTTCAACATTAGTATTCTATATTTACTTTCATATCATTATAATTTCATGTATGTGTAAAATATTGGTTTTAGGGTCTCTTTTATGTGCAAACCATTGTTCTAGGACCCCATCCACATATTTTATATGTTACAGATGGTGAAAGTCTATTTACCCCCCATCTATGGAAAAAAGAAAGAGGTTGATCGTATCACCAAGAAAGATCAATGCATCATAAGAGATGAGAAGGATAGTGCTTGGACATTTGAATAATATAAAATGATTCTTTACAAAAAAAAATTTGTATCCTATATCATTAAATACCATGTAGATACCAACTTCATTGGCCCTTCTTTAGATCGATACTAGACCATCATAGACCTATCCTTTCATTTCTTCATCAAGTCTTTCATTAAATCTTCCATCATCATTCTTTCATCCTTAGACTTAGGATCACCTTATCACTTTAAACCTTTAATCTAGTCATCAAATCAATCAAATCAAAATCAATCAAACCTTGATTAATATTCCATCCAAATCTTTAGGCTGAAAAATTATCCAAGTGCCATTAATATCCTCATATTTACATCAAAACCCTAGCTAAATTTATTTCTTGAGAACATTGTCCATCTCAAGTGGTTGGTTTAATTAATTTTATCCTATTTTTCTTGAGAACTTTTCCTATCTCAAGTAAGAGAAAGATAGTATCCAAATCAAATCTCTTTTGTGCTTTCATAGGATCTTGTCTCAGTAAGGTTATCCTAAACCTTCATCAAGTCAATCAACACCAAAATCAAATCAAATCAACTCAATTGAAATCTTGATCAACATCAAACATCAATTCAATCGACCAAATCAAATCAAAAATATTTAAATATTGCTTCTAGTCCTAAGTTCATTTGACATCCTTCATCCCTCATCAAAACCTCTCATTAAAATCAAGCATTCATCCAACACATTCCTAAACTTCATCCTTCATCTTTCCTTTTTCAAAATGTCACATTTGTATGGTCGTAACTCACTTGAACAATCTAAAAACACGAGTCCCTCTCAATCAAACATCAAAATTATAATGAGAATCCTTTGGCAAAATCATTCTTTGGGAGCACTAAAATTCCTACCACGGATATTACCAGATCCTGAAGAGGTGGAATTTGTTGATCAACTTGATACATCTCCTTATGTGAATTATTTCCTTAAGTATCCTTACAATGTAGAGATGGTTGAGAAATCTATAAGACAAACACAACTAAAATCTTCATGAACCTTGCCAAAGATGGAGTCATAGTACCATCTAATTTTTATGACTCCTTGCTTTATCACAATGCCACAAAAGCTAATGCAAGAGCCCAATGAATACAACATCAACCCAAGAAAAAGGAAAGGCCACTTCTAGTGGACCCATTACATCACAACCCCATTACATCACAACCTGTATCAACATCACAACCCACACAAACTATTGAAGTGACACCTAAGAGTATTCAAAATATTCTTAGTGTCATCCCAAATTTAACATCCCATGCTAGCACTCATACCACAATGAACACATCAATTGACATGGATGCAAGTATTGTAAACATTGGTTAAACTTTAATTCCATTATCCGCACATCAAATATTCATCATCACTCTTCATAATCCTATTAGGTGCCACATCCATTCCATCCTCATCTCAAGTGTATCATTATACACCTCCTCCTACATCTAGACTTACATTATTTAGATTTACATCATCACAACTTGGTGGAGGACAATCTTTTGGGTCTATGCTCACACATCAAAATGCTCTTGATTTAGCCCAACAATTCAATGAGCTTAAGAGCCTAGTATATAACATGAAAAATGGGGGGAAGAAAGAGTTCTCTTTTAATGAAACATGTCCCTACCCATTTGATAAGTCTATCAACATGCAATTATTTCCCCCAAACTTTGAAATTACTAAATTTAACAAATATAAAGGGGAAACATGTTCGGTCTAACACCTCAAGGAATTTTATGTTGCATGTTAGGAGGTCTCCTATAATAAGAATTATCTTAAAATACTTTTCACTAGAAGTGTTGGAGGCCCTTCCCTTAAGTAGTTCATGAATCTCCCTCAAGGATTACTATCTACCTTCTTTGATCTTGCAGATAAGTTTTTTGCACAACATTCCTACAAAATTTAACATCAAGTATCCCAAAGTAATTTGTGCAACACCAAACAAAGGAACAAAGAAACCTTTTCCAATTTCTTACAAAGGTAGAGACACCTTGCCAATAGAATGCCTTGGAAAATACCCAAACAACATTTGATTTACATCTTCATATGGAACTTAGTATCTCAGATGTCATTCCAAATGATAATGGCTTCCTCAGATACTTTTGAGTTTGTCATTAAGAAAAAGGGGAGAACATTGAGGATGGTCTCTTGCAACAAGGTACCATTAAACATTAGACTCCATCAAATGACAAGCCTAAGTTTTGGACCAAGATTAAGGGTTTTTCCAATTATGTAGTGACTAATGCTAAACATGTTCAAAATGTCCAAGAATCCAATAATCAAAGCAATCATAACAATCAAAACAATAATCAACAATCAATAGAAGCAAAATAATCATCAAAATAATTCATCACAACACCAACAATAGCCACAAGAAAAACAACAAAACCACAATCAATCCAACAATAATCTCTTCCCATGTAACAATAACAACAACAATAATTTACACACTCATCAACATTGTCAATACACTTCACTTGTAGAACCTCTTGATGTCATGTTTCATCACCTTGTTGACCAAAACATGATGGATTTTCCAATCACTAGGCCTTATGGGGATGATCAACCCAAGCCTAATTGGTATAAGGACAATGAATATTGTGACTATCATCGAATCAAAGGTCATGATACCAAAAAGTGTATGAAATAGAAGAATCTTATTCAATACCTTATTGACAATGGAAAGATTGAGGTTGAAGGATAAATCCCATCATCATTAAACACATAATTGAAGATCTATAACACCCCTTTTTCCTAAGCATTATAAAAAAAATGCCTCATCATTGAAGACAATTCCATATGACTATAGAACGAACAACATCATGGGTGATTCTTTGTGTGGGAACCTTGAAGAGAATGACAATTTTGGCTTTGATTCCTTGTGTGGTTGCATTGAAGAATCTAATAACCATGTGAATACTCTCATCCTTAAGGGTGTTGACTGCAATGCCACTACACACAGAGGAAGAGTTACCATTCAAGTTTCCACACCACCTTCCACACCACCTTCCACACCATCTACTTCCACTAGACCTGCTTCATGCTATGAACTCCTTGGACAATTAGGAAAGACCCTTGCATAGATATCAATCTTGGATCTTCTATGCACATCACCCATTCATAAAGATATCCTTGAGAAATACCTTCTTAAGTCACGTGTTCCTGATAACATCAATGCATCCCAATTTAGAGTTATAATTGGGAATCTAGCTACACAACAACACCTTGTTTTCATAGGTAAGGACTTTTGTGCTCTTGATCCAGATCACAATAAACCATTTCATATCTAATCCCTCATCTATCTCCATAAAATTAAAAGGGTCCTTATAGATGGTGGATATAGTTTGAATCTTTGTACCTTGAAAATGATAAGACAACTGGGACTCCCTGATGAACTTCTTAATGTTTCAAAGAGAATCACAATAAAGGCCTCTAATGATGTAAAGAGAGTGAGTCTAAAGGTTTGATCACACTTCCTCTTCAAGTAGGCCTTGCATTGATTGAGACTACATGCCAAGTGCTTGATCTATATTTTCCATTAAATATCCTCCTTAGAAGACCCTATATACATGCTATTTTAGGAGTACCCTCTACATTTGACCAATGTCTTAAATTCTTTCATCAAGGCAGAGAAGTTACTATCCTTAGAGATCTTGAACCCTTCCAATATTGCAAATGATTGGAAGGTAAGAAAAGAAAATTCTTCCTATTGAATGAATCTGTCTGAAAATCCATTGTTAAACCATCTCCTAAAGATAATTCCAATACATCCTCTAAGGACACTACAAAAACATCTACTAAAGAATACTTTGCATCTAAATCCACTAAGTCTAAAGAGGAGAATTGAAGATAAGATCCCTGAATTTGACAAAAAGGTTAAGTTCACTAACCAAAGCATGGGAGAATATAAATTTGAGAATTCCTTTTAAGTTGGTCAACTTCCTTTATCCCCAAAGTCCTATGGTCGACCTCACAACTTATTCCTCAAAAATAGAAAGACACCACGAAATACAAGAAGACTAACTTTTAACATTAGGGATCCCTAAAGTGTGAACATATGGAATATGTTGTACTATCTTGGCTTTTTAAAGATGGACAAGATGATCCTGTTGACATACCAAAAGAAAAATATTCAAAGGAAAATCCCATAGTTGAAAGTATGGTATATCATGGCATAGGCTCAGGTGCACAAGAAAAAGGTCTGAAAGAACCCATCAAATCTACTAGTAGCCTTGTAATAGAGGACTGGTCTCCCTAGAGACAAAGGTTCCCTTAATTGATGATTGTGATTTTTGTTCTAATTCAAACCTTGAGGATGAGCTATATGAAGTCCCCTTTGAGTAGATAGAGAATGATCTCATCAATGTCAATCACATCCTTACTATCACAACCATTGAACTTTCATCCCATAACCTCCCACTCAAACACCTTGAACTTATTGATTGGGACAAACAAGAATGATCACTAGCTTTGGACATATGTGATTAAGATGAAGTAATGTTAGCTCTCTTTGGCCTAAGATATCTCCAAGACTATGAGCATGAATCATTTATAATGATCAGACCTACTTTGTAAGTCAAGTTAACTCTCTTAGTCGCAAAAATGAGAAACAAGATAAACATAAAAAAGAAAACAAAACATCCCCTAGTGAAAACCAAATTGAGGCACCTTCATATGAAGAAAGAGTAAAAATAAAGGACACATCTTCTGGTGAAAACCTTTATGAGGTTTCAAAAAAGGGATAAGTTGACTTTCCTTTCATATTCTTTCCACAAGAGAAATACTCTATCCTTATATAAGATATTGTTGAAGTGAACCTTGGTACTATTGGAGAACCTAAGATCACCTTTATAATAGTATCCTTGAATGAAAAAGAGAAAGAAGAAATGATTGAGTTTCTTTGTAAAGAACAAAATAACTTTTCCTAGACTTACAAAGATATGCCTAGACTAGACCCTAATCTATTCATACACCATATTATGGTAGATCCTAAAGAAAAACCTATCAAATAGAAGCTACACAAGATGCATCCACAAATAGCCATATTAGTCAAAGAAGAGTTATAGAAGATGTTGGATCTGGAGTTCATAAGACATATAGATTATCTTGAATGGATCTCCAACTTTGTGCTAGTAGCTAAAGTTACTGGGGGAATCTACATCTTCTCTAACTTTAGAGACTTGAATAAAGATTGTTTGAAGGATGATTTTCCACTTCCCAACATTGACATCATAGTGGATTTGACTACAAGACATGATATGCTATCTCTTATGAATGGAATTTTTGGTTTCAATCATATTAGAATTGCAACAAATGATCAACAAAATACCACTTTCACCACACCTTGGGGTACTTTATAATACCAATTCATGCCCTTTAGACTTAAGAATGTTGGAGCCACATATTAGCACACTATGATCGCCATATTTCATGACCTTTTGCATGATATCATGGAAGATTATGTTGATGACATTTTGGGAAAATCAAAGACTAGAGAATCACACATTGTCATACTCACAAAAATATTTGATTATGTCTTCAGTGTACAATTAAGAAAGTTTTTAGGTTATATTGTGCCCCATAGAGGAATTGAGGTAAATCCAAAGAAAGTGAAAGCTATCTTAGAGATGTCACCTCCTAAAAAATTAAAGAAGCTTCACAACCTACAAGGAATACTTTATTCCATTCATAGATTTGTCTTTCTTCTTGCAAATAAAGTCCACCCTTTCTCTCAGCTCCTACAAAAAGATAGAAAGTTCCTATGGGATTGTCTATGTGAAAAATATTTTTAATAACTCAAGCAATATCTAGATAATCCATCAGTGTTGGTCCTCATGTAAAGGAGTGAGCAATATATTACTTGAATAGAACAATAGTTGGATATGAGTTGAACTACACAACTATAGAGTGAGAATGCTTGGTGTTTGTCTTCTGTATACAATTTTTTTTTCATTATATATGCTTAATCACAAGACCCAACTCATTGTAAAGATTGATCCACTCAAGTACTTATTGTCTAAAGCTTCTCTTACTAGTTGAACAATGAAATGGGTTATGATATTAAGTGATTTTGACATCGAGTATGTGGATCAGAAAAATATAAAAGGACAAGTGATCAAAGAACAATTTCCAAACGATCATATTCTAGGAGATCATTCTATCATTACATATTGTCTTGATGAATCTATCATGATTGTTACCTCAAGTATACAATGAAAAATTTATTTTGACAGATCATTTACATAGAAAGGATTAGGGGAAAGAGTATTGTTTTTGACACCACAGGGAGATTTTATTTTAAAATCTTATAAATTGACATTTGTGTGTACAAAAAACATAGTAGAGTATGAGGCTTTGGTAACAATACTTCGCCCAGTTGTTTGATAGAAAATCACTAGCCTACTTCTCTTTGGTGAATCTTAGTTGGTTATCATGCAAGTCAATGATGAATACCATACCAAGGATGATAAACCATTTCCCTATTATAGAATCGTCAAAGATAAAAAACAATACTTTTAAAAACTCTAGTTCCAACAAATTCCTAGAACCAACAACAAAGATGCCAATGCAATGGCTACAATTAGATCCTTGATCTCTATGCTTGAAAATAGTCACAGGTGTGAGTTTCTTGTCAAGAACCTTATGTTTCCTTATTATGACACGCCAGAGTCTGAAATAGTATGTGATATTTTTGGTCCTAATTCTCCTTTGTACCAATAAATTTATGCCTATCTACATGATGATATCATTCCCCTCCAACTTACTCCCAACCAACACAAGACCTTCATTTGTTGCACTTCCCTATATACCATCCTAGGTGATACCCTCTTCTAGAAACACTTTGATGGAACTCTCCTTAGGTGTCCTAGATCAAAAGAAGCTAAAAAAATCTTAGAAGAGGTTCATCAAGGAATCTATGGGGCCCATTCTAGTGGTCTCACTCTAGCAAAGAAACTATTGGGTACAATCTACTAGTGGCCAACCATGGAACAAGATGCCTATCATTATGCAAATAATTATGTTCCTTGTTAGAAGTACAATGATTTGATACATGCACCCTTCTAATCCCTGATCCCTACTATCACCCCATTGCCCTTTTCATGTTAGGGACTTGATCTTGTTGGACAAGTATATCCTAGTTCCTCAAATGGCCATAAATACATCCTTTTTGCTACTGATTACTTAACTAAATAGGTAGAATCCATATTGGAATTTAGATCTTAAAGTTCATCTTGAATTATCTCATCTTTTGCTGTAGCATCCCACATGACATCATAACTAATAAAAGGTCCACTTTTAAGAATAAGGATGTTATTGAATTGTGTAAGAATTTTTTCATTAAACAACATTGTTCATTCAGGTACTACCCATAAGATATTCTTCAAGCTAAGGTTATGAATAAAACCATCATAAAAATCCTAAAAAAGATAATCAATGATGTTGACTACGACTGGCATCTGCAACTAAATCTTGCCCTTTGGTCCTACCATAATTCCATTTGTACACCTATTGGAGACACTCCATTTTCTTCCTCTTTTTATGATATTGAATTCATCCTCCCTATTGAGATCGATATCTCTTCCCTCTAAATTTCTCTGAATAATATGTTATCCAATGAATAATACCAAGTTTCCCACTTGTAAGAGATTCAAATCCTTGATGAGAGGTTCCTTAATACCCTAAAATATCTCTATGTGTATCAAAATCATCTTTGGTTACAGTATAACAAGAAGATCAAACCCCATGAGTTTGAAGTTGGAAACCTTGTCCTGCATCAGAATCAAAAGAACCTCCAAAACTAGGAAAAGAAAGGAAAGCTTGAGCCTAACTGGTTGGACCCGTATGTTGTCACAACCAAGTTTGGATCTAGAGATTATCAACTTGTATCACCAAAAGGAGATCCTATTCCTGATCTTGTCAACATCATGCATCTGAAATGCTTCCATGTGTAGTACATCAAGGAGTCCCATCTTGTTAAATCAAAAAATAAAATAAAATTAGAATAATAAAAAAATACAATTTTTTTTAATAAAAAAATTAAAGAGAAATAAGCGTCTAATGGTGAAAACTTGGTAGTCAAGAAATTTGGACAAGTACCATGGTTAAATCCTTCCTTAGGTGCCATGCATATCAAATTGGATCCACCATCTATCTAGTTCACTTTTCATTCATTCCGCCTCATTCTGAATAAATTTCATCCATCTATCCACTCAATCCATTATCGTAGATTCCTCCACCCTTCCCATGTCTATGCAGGTACCCTACCAGTTCCACCATATCACCTATCCTAGTTTCACACCTCGTTGACCCTCCCATTTCCATCTCTGTTTCATGATGAGGTAAAATTCTCTCATGTTTAGAATAGATGATCTACCTTTACTCACTTTATCCCATAACACTAAGATTAACCCCATCACATTGAGCTTATCACAGACACTTTGACTACATGATTTTTCTCCAAATCAGATCTTGCGATCAAGTTTCCTCACTATTGTTTATTTCACATCTATTGTCTATTGAATGTCCATTCACATCAATCAACCTTTTCCCTTAGGATGTATCCTTCTTGATTCGTCTTATCAATCCATCATCACATGATCTTGTTAATGAAAAGAACTATGGATTGAATGACTACTTGGTCATAAGGTCTTTTTTTTTAATATTTGTGTTTCAATGGAATCTACTCAATATTTCATCAATCTTCCATATCTTGGTCTGTTTTGACTAGTGTCTATTGATACACATTGTCATTTACAGAATGATCTACTTGTAGGTACTTTAGTGCATTTTGTTGGTTATACAATTATGGTTACGTATGTCTCACTATAGGCATGGTATTTTTCACTTACACCAAGTCTCTAATCAATAATTGGGCGTACTAGGGCCTTCCCATTTGTGTCACTACAAAAGTTCCACCATGGTTTTTAATCTACATAATGTTCCTAAATCTACCTTGTTTGTCTGAGAGTCTAGTCCACACAAAGGAACCATGTCATCCATGTTGTCTAAGATGCAATACATACCTCCTATTGCAAAACCAAAATAGGGTATGCTCTCCACATCAACATGAATAAATCCCCCCAATCCCCTTTACATTTTTTAGTTTCATTTTAGGCTTCATTCTACATATTGCATATTGAACTTTGAGGCTCCTATTTATTCAGCCATCTCTACCCAACAAAGTGTCCCGCATGGTTATTCTGATACACACAAAAATGTTCAATTTAATGGTCTTAGTTACATTAATTGCATTTCATTTTAGGGCCATATTAGTTATACGTTTGCATTAGTCCATTTTTCATATCATTTTATATCATTTTTGCATATTAGTTTCATTATTTTTTGCATCTTACATTACATAATCATTGCATCATTCATCATTGTATCATTAGGTTCATTCTTTCATTTTCATTCTCATTACATAATTCCATTTAGATTGCATCATTCTTAGTTAAATTTCATTGCATTTAGTTCATTTTGTTAATTGAAATCATTTCATCATCATTTTACATAACATAATCATTTCATTACTGTTGCATCTTTCATGTATTCATTAAAGGTTCATTTTAGTTAGTTCATCATTACATTGGCATATTAAATTGCATTATAGGTTTCATATTCATTCTCACATTTGCATAAACCATATAGTGTCATTAATCATTAAATTCTATATCACATCATTTTACATTCCATTTAAGATCTATTACATCTCCATTATCACATATCATATCATCACATGCATACATTTTTATTATCATCCATCCATAGTTATATACATCACATCATCATGTCATATACACAAAATCATACATGCTCCATGTATGTAATACCCACTCCGATGATTATACTTTGAGTCTTTGATTTGGATATTTTGCATTCTGATGATTAGAACTATATGTTTACATTCATGTTTATGGGTGATGATATGCTTATCAAATGATTTAGATACACTCATTTATGATTAATGTTTAATGTTTATTAATCACTTATCTTTATATGTTTATGAGGAAGTAGAGCTAACCCAAGGATTTGAATCTAACCATTACTATCTATGATGTCTCATGTTTCATATGTGATTGATGTGTTTCATGACTTAGGACAAAGTCGTAGTTACTCACTTAGTTGAGGTCCACATAATGTATCGATCTTGGTCATCTATTTGCATATGTCTTATTATGTATCTATGCAAATGTATCTCTTCTTGGTGATGCAGGCTTGTAGGTACCAGACATTGTCTCCACCTGGTCCCACATGTCTAAGCGAGCACTCAAAATTCTTGATCGTTGTTGTTGTTATGGAGATATCACCAAGGTTCCGCAAGAGGGAAATCCTACCTTTGACCCTTTTATGTCCCTCAGGTGGGGAGTTTCTGAGTCAGTCCTTGTGCGGATAGTGAATTATTGTGTGATCTTAGTTGTTAGATTATGTGGAGTTTGTTTGCAGAAGGAGTCCAAAGAAGTGATTGAATTAGGATGAGACCACTTGGATCTTCCTCTTTCCCAACAATTTTTTCTTTGCAAGACTCCAAGTAAGATCTATCTAGGAGATGATCATTCTATTTGTTTACTTGTCCTCATTGCTATTATTGTCTTCTATGTGTTTTCTATCTAAAAGAGGAATTATGCTGTTATACTGTGTGAGAAAGGATTTATGTGTTGATTTTGATAATTTAATAATTGTCTATGTGTCTTATGGTTAATTTGTGTAATTTAATAATTTAATTTTATGGAGCATAAGATTTTGATGTATAAGGTGGCTTTAGATAAATATACTAAATGCAAAGTGAATAAACAAAAATAATAAATATAGTATAAAAGTAAATAAAACTAATTATCTACTCCTATATATACTCCTACTTTATAGACTCTCTCTCTCTCTTCTCTCTCTCTCTCTCTCTCTCTTGTATATCTTGTTAGTATAGAGGGTGGGAGTGGAACTCGAGACCTCTAGTTTGTAAGGGTCCCAAGTTGCCATTGGGTTAGTGACTTGAGAAGCATACCCATATACATTTTATTTATATAAGAGTTAATTTGTATTACTTATAAAATAATAATAAAGAATTTATAGTATTAATACTGTTTTAATAATGGTGGTAAAATCCAACCTATGTTAGTAGTAACCTAATATTTATCACTATTATATTTTGTGAAGAATATGAATTAGTAAGTGGGTTCAAATTATAATGTATTTGATTTAAAATAATAATACTCACAATAAAATAAATATTTATAATATTAGTAATAATATGTCTTACTATGGTATATGTACACATAAGCATATGTGTGCACACATATGCCTATGATTACATATATATTTATATAATTATATGTGTGAAGGAAATTATTATAAGATAATAATGAAGCTATGTTATTTTCATGGATGGTCAATATGTTTGGTAAATTCTATTACCTTAGTTAAGTAACTTAGTAAATTTATTCTTAAAAATAAATTATCTATTGTCCTCGAATTAAGGGAACATAAATCTAAAAATATTATTAATATTGTTTATCCCTTCACAGGAATAGATCTACTAATTATATTTATCCTAAACTATTAACTAATAGATAGTTGGGATAGTTGCACCGGTTGATTTTCCCGTGCAACTACTCCCTTCAATCTATTTATAGGAGAGATTCTTGTGTGAGATGGGAGTGGAGATAGGAAATTGGATTTGAGGAGAGGACATAATTTTTGGATAGAATAAGAAAGCTATAGTTTTGAGAAGAGAGAATTTATTATTCTCTGAGATTGTCAATTGGTGGCTTTCGAAAGAGGTTGGAGATTTCATCCAGAAGGAGGGAGGCTGAAGAAAAGGATTGCTCAGGAAGTTGCATAAGGATTGGGCATCAAATGATCCAGGTAGGCTTTTCTCATGGTTCCCTTCCTGTGTGTTTATTTATTTCTGGAAGGTTAGAATTAAGATTATTGAAATAAAACCATAATAGCCTTAGTAATAATCTACTAGAAATGTTTTAGTATAAAAATTACCGAACATGGTTCTGTTGGGTTTTTGAATTTTAGGACTAAAAATTAATGCACAGGCATAAGTAAATTTAAAAATAATTAAAACATTGATAATACTAAAATGATAAACGTAATAAATTAGATGTTATTTTAAGGTTTCAAATTATTTTAATATTTAAAGATTTTCATGTTTAGCTTTATATTATTTTATTTGATAGATTTGTTTTATAAATTATTTGTCAAATTAATAGGGGAGATTATTAGATTTTAAAGTTAATGATTTTATTTGTATGATAAATCTTTTGGCAAAAATCATTTAAACTTTTAGTAAAAATATAGGAGAAATTATAGGAAAATAATGAGGAAATATAGGAGAAAAGTAAGGAGAGATTGTAGGAGGAAAATAAATAATTAAAAGAAAAGAAATAAAAATAAATAAATTAAAAGTGCAATATTAATATGCATAGAAAATCTATCTTTATAAGGGTTAACTTTAGTTTATATTAAACTATTTTTATTTATTTTGAGTATGATTTAATATTAGTTATATTTATTTTCTTTCTAAAATTTAGTTTCTAGATCAATATTGTTTAAGAAATATTATTATTCTTTGAAAATAAAATAATGAAATATTAAATAGACTTGGATAAAACTTTAATCATTATCTAGAATTTTATGCAATTGTCATGCAGTTCTAGAAGGTGAAATGGTGTATTAGTGTGAGTAGTTAGTTAAAAACTAAATTTTTGTAGAGGTAAATTTTATTGATGTTGAATATGAAGGTCTCTATAGGAATCTATAACAAATATATTTTATATTATTAAGGTTAAAATGAATCATAAAATAACCAATTAAGTATACTTAAGTTACAATAGTTTAATTAAGGTGATGTATTAAATGTGTTGTGTTTAGAAGATGAAGATGGTGCCCTAAGGTAATTATAATACTACACTATATGCTTGTGTGAGGTTACATGGTTGTATATATTTGTATCTCTAATTAAATTATACATTAATAGAAATTGTTACAAGTTTGAATTGGCAATTGTATATTTTTCCTTCCTTCTCATAGATGCCTATGGTTATGGTTGTGCACTTGTAGACATGTCCTTGGTTCTCGTATTCATTCTTAGTCTAATTGTGGACAACTTTTTATTTATTTGATTTCATTTCATCATAACTAGGTCGATCATTAGGAATAGAGGAGGTATTGGGCTTATGTCATGTTTTCATGAGATTGTACATGCACTTAGGGATTGTGATGTTTATAATGATTATTCCTAATTTAATGATGTTAATTATGATGATGATTTTAATGAACCAAATTATGATTATCCTAAGATTTGGTTGTATTTTATTCCTATGTTTGGTTGGAAGGTACTTTAGTAAATACTATAATTAAGCACATTTCATGAATACTATATTAGTGTGAGTTAAACTCTATTTTTGTGTTATGGAATTAGTTATCAATTTGAAGTATAGGACTTTGTCTCTATTCCACCTAAGTGGGTGGTAGCCGAAGGGAAAACTATCTGGGGAACAAGACCCTAGAAAGGGCTGTGTACCCGCTTTCTTGATTTTATAAATAGATAGTCTAGAATGGGGAGAGTCGAACTACAAAGTCTTTGAGCATGAACATAGGCAAGGCCATCGATGATGAGCCCCTGAGGCTTAGGTCCAGTCCCTTAGGGTTTGTCTTTAAGTTTATAATGCAATGATTTCACTTCTTAATAATGATTCTCATAGCTAAGCTATCAATAAAACACTTATTTGTGATAGAATATATCTAATGTTTACATCTAGTTGTTTAGACATGTGTGTAGTTACAGGTGTTGGACATGGTGGTCATCATGTAAAAGAAAGTTAGCAATATTCAGGTATGCAAGAATAATAATTTGTTAAATGAGCAAGACAAGTAGTATAATCTCTTTAATCTCTTGACTTCTAGTAACATTAAATAAATCAAATTAGATTATGTTCTGCTACTTTAAAAAAAATTTATATATTGTGTATGACTTAATGAGTATAATGTCCTTGAGCCAAGGGTTCCTTGGTGGGGCATTACAATGCATTCCTATATCATACACATTAGAACCATAATCATAGATATCATATAATCTACATCACATAAGCACACACCTCCTACATCACAAAGTGCTAATCATATATAAATATCACATGTGCATCATAATAATCAAATCACAGTTATCATAATCATCATAATAAATACATCTATACATAATCAAATAGACATCATATCATAAATGCACTGCATCATCATCAACATCATATAAATCATAATCATAAGAGTCCATAGTCCATCAATGTCAAATACAAGTTCCTCAAAGTGTCTCATGTAGAAATCATAATAATAGGTCCATCAAATAGATACATAATATTATCAAATGCATACATGTAGTCATTGTATACATATCATCTCAAAAATAAAAAACGTGTGTCAGGATGACTTGCAAGTACTCATGATGGTAGTCGGATTGGCCCATCATCTCTGTGTGGTGGCCTCGGTGGTCCCATCCCCATTGATCCCTTTGATCCCCTTGTAGAATATGACTGTTTCCTCTTTGAGAACATTGGATCACATTGATCCTCCAAAAATACCTAGTAATACAGTCCCCTATAGTACTTAACCTCTCATCCTTCCCTAACTATTTCCCTTTATGTTGTGAAGGCTTCTATCAATACCTAACACATCCCCCTATTAAGGAAGCCTATCTGACTATCTCTCTCTCTCTAAGTGGTACTGAGCTACCTGCCTTTGTGCCTAAATATCCCTCTTAGAGATCACCTATTCAAGTTATTACTGAGCACCATCCTGGATAGGTAAACCTATCTCTACCAGGGATTTTTTCACATCTCTTTGTCACTGCATGTCCACAAGTGTTGTCTCTAGGCTGGCAGTGTGAGCCCTATCTGTGTTTAGCATCCCCTATAACAAAGCTCTCTCTCTCTCTCTCTCTCTCTCTCTCTCCTCATGTTGTTTCCCTCTCTATCTCCATACTTTCTACTCTAGTGTGACTCTGATCCCTATCCCTACTAACTAGATCTAGTCTATCCTGAAAACTATCATATTGTACCCTAGGAATTGTATCTATTGGAGTAGGTGGTGGTAAATGTGCCCAAACCTACCTTAGTGGTACATTTCCCTATCCATGTACTTAGGGAGCCTGTGGTTGTGCTTCCCCAACTCAAACTTGTACATGTGGTTGTCTCTAGGCCATTGCTCTCCTAACCTACACTTGAGATGCTCTCTATCTAGGTGTCCTGGCTCCTCCTACGAGTACACCTTTGTCCCCTCCTAACTAGCAATCAGTATGAACAAAAGAGAGGTATTAATTATCATTTTTGTCAACCTCTCCCCTTATTTTCTCATCAAACACTCTCCATGGATCTCAATCTCTTTATGGTGTCCATATATGTGAACACCAGTAGGTCATCCAGAATCCTTTGCCAGTAGCTTTTGGCACCCACTAAATAATATCTAATCATTGGCTTGTATCTATAGGTGTATGGATCCCCTACCTCCCTATCATGTAGTCTTAGAGGTATGAGCATGGTCATGTGCTCTCAAGCCCACACTAGCAACAAATTAACCATTATGCCTAAGTTTTTGTATCCTCAATAGGCACACATGTGCAATCATGGTACAACTGAATTAAGATATTTTAGACCTATAAGTAGATGGTAATCATCTCTAGAATGTGGAAAAGTACCCTCAACCAACCAACTGTGAATCCATGCCTTGAGAGGTCTGGTAATCTACAACCTTTTATTAGTCTTGCGAGGTATAATGATAGTCATGATAACCTCCCATCAACTGCTACTTGTCATGGCATCCACATCCTATCCATAGGGATGTTATGAGAGGATCTCTTGAATTCCCACCCCATATAGTAATATGTATCCTCTAGTCTATACTTGAGGATAATGCCTCTAATAGGCACACAATATTGTTAGTGTTTTTGCTATAATTGATTGTCATTGATGCTAAAATCTCCATACCAAAACTCTGGTAGTATTGGTTGGTTGTTGAAAGTAATAGGTATATTATGTTGGTTATTAGTAGTTGAACAAAATTTTGGGTTGAGCATTCCTTATGTCTAGTAGTGATTTAGGGTCAAGAATAATATATTCTATCCATGCTCCACATACATCAGTACTCTTGTATGGTTCTGGTGTTTATCTATTTCTATCGGTTCCTAGTGATTGCTATCGCTTCTAATGTGCAGTTCATCAAATAGTTTGGTGCATTAGCTACAACATACTATGGAAATCATTCAATTGATGGTAATAATTATATTATCTCTTCATCTTTTATACTTGGTTGTGGTATTCAAATGGCTTCAAAAAAATAAATTTGAATACCTTAAGCCCGACCTATCTGTGGTTGTATTGTAGCATAGTCTTATTTATGTCCTAGATTTAGGATTGATGCTTTGTATTAAATATAATTATAGTATC
The DNA here is from genome assembly GCA_027943335.1 of Chamaecyparis obtusa. Classification (NCBI taxonomy): domain Eukaryota; kingdom Viridiplantae; phylum Streptophyta; class Pinopsida; order Cupressales; family Cupressaceae; genus Chamaecyparis; species Chamaecyparis obtusa. The sequence continues at coordinate 70,513 of BSBK01004674.1, forward strand.
TATAGCATTGGTGTTGTCACACATTTGGTGTGAAGCCACCATATGCATGTAAGATTTGGTGTGAAATATGTGTGGAATTTATGTAGTGATTATGGAAGAGAAATCTCATGACAATAATGTATGTGAGTAGTGGTATCTATAGTGATAGATTGAATATTCTATCAAAGCTTTCATATTGAGAGTAGTGGATCAATCATTTGGTGATCTACTAGTGGTTGTGGTGATACATATTAACTATGAAACTATTCATGCATATATTCATATGCAATCTAATTAGTTTGTAATCTTATTTTGATAGCTATCTGTGGCCAGTAAGTCTAATCAATAGTGAACCTTATTTTATTAGAAGTGAGCCTACTTACAATGAGCATAATCGACAGTGAGCCTTTGTAAAAATCAACTTACCAATGCCACCTTAAAAGTTGTTTTATATTTCATGAGAATTACTTTCTCCATGGTTTTTACCAAATTGGGTTTCCATGTAAATCCTGGTGTTCTTTGTATCATTGTTTCTATGTTCTTCATGTGGATGTTTAATGCGCTTAACCAACAAATCTAAAGTTTTCATTACTATTGTTTATGAGTTGACTGATAGAGAAAAAGTTTTATAAGTTGTGTGGGAATAACTAATTTATCCCCTCTTTCAACTTTGTCCTATTTAACAATTGGTATCAGAGCCTGGTCCCTTGTAGATAAAGATTAACTTCTTCAGGGAGATATTGGTTGCTTGAATAAATGGAAGGAGATTTCTATATTGAGGAGGATTGGAAAATCATGTTGAGTGACATTGAAGGTATTGAATCAGAAAATGAGGAGCTAAAGGAAAACCTAAAAGAAGAAAATACTTGCATTGCAAAGTTAAGGGATCAAATCAAGAAATTCAAAGCTAGGCACAAGGAGATCAGTCAAGAATTGAAGAAATCAAAGGATAGAATTGAAAAGATTAAATAGGAATTGAATGAGATAATAAATTCAAAATATGTTAGTAAAGATCTGGATTAGGAACCAAAGATGGAGTTATATGAAAAATCTCAGAAGGAAAATCTCATCAAAGATGGAACAAATTACAAGAAAGAGAATGCCTAGATAACACGATTTGAACTAGAAAGGGCTTTGGAAGATTGGAAAGAGACTAAAGAAAATTTCATGAAGATGATCAGAAAGAGCTCTGAACAAAATGATAAGTTAAGGCTAGAATTAGAAAATCTAAGGGCAAAAACTAAGGCACGTGAAAGAAGTACTATTCTGGATCATTTATTGGACATGTAAAAAGGTCACAAAGATGAAGAAGGAGAATGCTCAAACCAGAATGACATAGGTAATGTGGATAATGCAAAGGTTGAAATGATAGGAGAGGACAAAAACTAGAATCCATCCACAAAAAGGTCTTTAATAAGACAACCAAATGCTCAAAAGTATTTATCTTTTAATGTTTGTTGTTATATTTGCAAAAAAATTGGTCACAAGGTAGTTGATTATAGAATGAGAAAGGAACAAAGAATTCAAATCTTTATCTATCATAAGGTTGGTCATAAAGAAAGTCAGTGTAAGAGTCAAGTCTTAGATCATGAGAATGAAAAGATCAATATATTTTATGGAAATTGGTATGTACGTCATAAATTTTTTCATAAAGCTTTGGTCATAAAACTTGTCAATGCAAATCCAATCATCTATTAGTGAAGTTTGGAAAAAGGAATGTGAATTGTTTCAGATGTGGATAGACTAGTCACTATGCTAAATCATGAAAATCTATTAGTGTTCTAGTGAACACCGAGTATGATAATCATATTGTAGGATCTAGTGGATCTTAAAAGAAAAATATAGAGTGGAGAAAGAAATCTAATGGTGCATGTGGTTCGGTGGTATCAGATCCTAATCCTAGTTGTAATGCCCCACCAGGGAACCCAGGAGAACTTAACCTAAACATGCATCTAAGTTTGCAATTTTTTTTAATAAAAAAGTTAACATACAAGATAAATATCAATGCAGAAGCAATTACCATTTACTCACATTAATATAAACAACCAACACAGGTTACAACTCTTGAGGGTTTCTCGACGAAGCTTACGTTAACATTAATTAAATAATTTAGATTAGGTACAATTAAAAAACTCATATAATCAAATGGAAGATAAAAGTAACATCACATAAAAGATAACATAAACACAACTGGTACCGCAAGGTATCTATAAATCTACATCCACTGCACATGTTGCAGGGTAAGTAACACAATAACCGAAAAGAATTACCCATGATACAAAGATACATGATCACAAGAAGAAGAGTAAGAAGAACACAACTCCATCAATGAAGATCAAGAAGGAACAACTGCTACAGGGATCATCCAGCACTGGTACATGATCGTTAGAATCTCAAATGGTAAAAGAATCACTACCACCCGACCTCGTCCACCTAAATGGTCCACTCCCACTATGATGAGGAGATAACAATAGATCCCACTCAGATAAAAAACATCAAATAGATCATGCTAAGGAAAAGATCCTAAAAGGTCTCTACTCAAGGTATACAAGAAAAAGTGCAAGGTAAGACTCACTAATCCAGAGCAATCAACACATGTAGAATAACTAGACTATGCATAGGGAGGTGTCATCATGTACGTCTAACCCTTGAGTTTTGTCCTGGTAATCTCTCTGGATCTTGACACCCAAGTGACCATACATGGTGTCAATGACCTCTCGTACTGATGAAGCCATCGACTATGCCAACTCATCCCTTCAAAAGGGGGCTAGTGATCTTCTCCATTCCCACCTTAGTCTATACTAGCACTAAGCTAGGGCGAGGAAACTTATCTTGTTAGGTTTATTTTAAAATCTCTCAATGTTATATTATGTTATCACTTGATTAAGATACTTAACAATAAGTGATCCTGGTAGCCACTTGTGGGCCCTAGTGCTTATTGCAAGCCACCTCCTACTGCATATCTAGGTAAACTACCCTAGGCTCACAAATCTCACATAGATCACAAGCTGACAATAATGTCCCTCAGGATTGCTCCAAAAAATAATAGGAACACACTGGTTCTCTCATAACCATAATGTCACAAAACACTCTCAAAATGTTCGCAAATGAATATATACACATGATCCCGTGGATCAGACATAAAAGTCAATATCATATTCTCCTTTATAAAATATGGAGTAAAACTCAATACAACTTGAGCCCAAATGGTCAAGATAGGGATGATAATCGGAATACACACACACATCCAATAAAAGAAACAACATGAATATAGAAGACAAAATCCCAAGCCTCTGTCTTTCCTAGGTCATCTAGCACCCATAAAACTGATAAACCCAACAACCAGGAAAGATAACACCATATTGTATAAAACAATGAATTTCAGTATAAAAAGATGCATGTCCAAATATATAAAGCAACTCATATGGATCGATATTAAATTGAAATCCAATTTGAACACACAAGTTTCAACACATTTTATACTTCATACCTAGGCTAAATTAAATGTTTGTTTTCAACTTCAAACAATTTAACCAAACCTAAACTATTGGCTAATTTAACTAATTTATTAGATAAAGTTTACCAACACATTTAACATCCATAGTCACTAGACTATGATAATAAAAGTAATAATAGAACTTTATCTATGTCCTAATAGTTCCAACAAAATATTTCCCTATCTAATATTGAATTAAAGTTATTAATAAACATATATTAATAAAATTACCAATATTAAATAAATACCAAATGAAGAGAAAAGCAATTATTACTAAATATTAAAAGTTTTTAATAATAAATGAAATAACAAGACAAAACAACTTTTATATATATAAAAGGTAGAAGTGACATGTGGGGGGGCACGTGGGCCCAAACCCCACTATCCCCCTTTCTACCCACATGGGCCCCCATGCGCAGTACATAGTACCATGCGCAGTACTATGTGCTGCGCAGGGTACCCCCCAATGGACACGGTGCCATTGGTCATGGGGTTGGGGATTTGGTGGCCCCCACCCCATCTACAAACACTTTTTAATTTTTTTTAAAACTTACAAATATTTTTAATAATATTTTTTTAAAAAACTTTTCAAATTGCCTAATCATGCCATTAATATATATATTTTAGCATTACAGTTTTTTTTTTTAAAAAAAGAAAAGAACATCAATGAAATATATAAACAAATATCTCTATTTTGACAACAAGCTTTGATTTTTTTTTTAAAATTTACTATTTCTAAAAATGGAAATTTTAGACCTGTAGGTTTTTTTCCAGAAATGGAAATATTGCAATTTTCAATATCTCATAGCAATTTTTTTTGTCTTTTTCTTTATCTGTCTTTTTCCTTGTGAATGCAATTCCAATTTACTAATGTTTTCTTTTGTCTTTTGTAGCAAATAAATTTTCTACTTTGGTAAAAAAAATTTGACTGTCATTTTTTTGACAAAGATTGGATTTTTTACCCAGATTGCATTTTTTCTTACCAAAATTGATTTTTCTTCACAACCCATTTAATTATTTCATCCATTTAATAGTTTGAGCTATAGCCAGTTTAATTTTTCATTTTCTAAGGTTTCTATAGTGAATTTTCTCATGAAATTTTGATAGCATAACCCTACCGTGCCAAGTCATAATATAAACTGAAAACTATAATTCTAAGGGTTTTCTAATCACCCAAATTGAAAGTATAATTAAAAATAGATCTATAACAATACATCAAATCAAACACAATAAAATACTGAGAATTCTATAGACAAAATTACAGGAAAGTTTCTTCAAACCCTACCTCAATTCCAATGCTAGAAACTGAAATAGAATGCTTGTAGAATGCTGAAACTTCCATATCTGTCAATAGAAAAACTCAATCTTGCAGATCTGAATCACAGTATATGCAAAGCCCAAGTCCAGATGCAAGCAATCTTCACCCAGAAAACTCGAGCACACACACAAAAGCTCAAGAAGCACAAAAAATGTCTAAAATTCTCCAAAAGCTCTCTCCACCAATCTCCAACAACTTGATTCCCTCCAAATGAATGCAAGTTCCCCCTATTAGGGATTCAACTCCACCATTCATGCAAACCCTAGATGACTCACAATACAACTCCTAAACAAACTCACACTCCTAAGTTGAAAGTAATTACTAATTAATAATTAAAAATATATTTAATTGTGCATAAGTCAACTTAGACTCCTAAAGACAAGTTGTCACCTTTTTGAAACAAATCACATTCAAACTTAAAAAGCACATGTTATTATTAAAATCTATTATTAAATAGTTTAATATTCCAAACATCATTAAATCATGTAATTTAATAATTTAATATCTAATGGACAATATTAATCCTATTTTCACATAATTAATTAATTAAAACCAAATATCCTAATATTTGATTTGTAATTAATTAATAATCATACAAAAACATAGGAATTAAAATTTAATATTATTTTCCAATTATAATGTTAATTTCCATAACCATAGAAAATCATATACTCAAACATCAATAAATCAAGATCATTAAATAAACATACAAACTCAAAGAAGGGATCCACGAACTTTGTTAACCTGACAAATTTGGATAGGGTAGTCAAACCGATACTTGTCCAATCCTAGGACAATTGGGCTTAGGTTAGGGTTTTGGATCTATATATTATCTCCCCTCTCTTACCATTTGAGATATTGCGATAGGGCACGCTTATCTTGACAATTCAGGGAAGACGATGCCCAGTACCTGTGAACCTGCATACAACACTCGCATGTACAAACATATATAAATATATAACAAACAATGGTGGGGATCGGCCAATTGTGTGGATCTCATAAGCAAGTAACTAGGACTCCGTCCCTCAACCACATCAGGCACGTCAAACAAAAGTATAAAAAAAAGACATCAACCATACACATGCAAGTATGGGGTCAGTAAAATCATACACATCAATGATTTCCTAACATATAATCTATCATCCTAAAGTAATCATATCGTTTATAAAATTAGACTAGGGGCGGGGTACTACACTAGTCTTACTGATAAATGAGCCAAGATCTTTGGTTGTGGGGGGAGTACTAAACAATTCAAATCTTACACCTCTCCTATTCTAATGAGGTACCAATTTCATCTGGGTTATTGTCGGTGTACGTGAAGTGGTATTAATTATGACAAGATGGTTTCAAGTGATTGATGTGTGATGTAAAATGATTGCATCAATAATAATTAATTCAAACAAGAACCTCAGTCATGACAGTTCATGGATTTTAAAAGGTGAAATTTTAAATCATTTGGCACTATAGCTTGAGAAGAAAAAATGTGAATTTGCAGAGTGACAAAGAGCAAAAAAATATAAAAGGAGTTCATGACACCGAAATTCATTGTTTGTGATGGTGTGAAAAGAATAATAGAGAAAGGGTTTGAGTTGAAATAATTTAATCATAGTCATAGAAATCAATTAGAATTTGGTTTGAATGTAGACAAAATGGAGGGATTCATAAATCTAGGGCTCGACATTTAGGGGGGGTTTCCATGGTGCGATGACAAAGGATTCATTCAATTTGTGCTAAGTTAGTTTCAAGGCAAAAAAATTGGTATTGGACAAACCCTACTATGTGATGAAGGATGTAATTGAGGAAACTACTGGTTTGTACAACATTGGTAAGGTACATACAAATAAATCCATTAGCTATGAAGAGGTGGAAACCATGATGATGATTGGTAGGGATCAAAATGCATTACAAAATCTTTACCATCAATGATCCTATCATAAGGTATGTTGCTCACATCATATCTTACAAAATTAAATTCCATAACCATGGTAGTTCAACTTTTTACGTGGCTGTGTATATGTCATGTAAAATGGTGAATAAGAATGTACAAATGGATTTATGCAAAATGTTAGCAAATTTAAAGCTGTGTAAATATGTTAATGGAAGACAATTACAATTTTTATTTTGGTTTGTTGGTCATATGATTGGTATTCTATTTCATGAGGTCTTTTCTTAACAAAGAGATTATTGTATGAAGGACTGACATTATCTTTAATAAGAATATTTAAAAATACCTAGAAGGGTTGGAAGATAAGGTAGATGCTTGAAAGACATATTTCATGACTCTTCAAGAGAATATTGGCTATTGGATCTATTTTGGTGTATGTTGGTGCAATACCAACAAAGGAGATTGTAGGAGGTACCTCTTCGAGACAAAAGGAACTAGAAGTAGTTATTAGTAGTTCACCTTCTGAACCAAAGAGGATAAGGACAAGTGAGAAAGGAAAGGAAATTGTTACTATTTCTAAAAGTGAAGAGGAAAAAGCTGGTGAAAAAGAAAAAGAAGAAGATTTAGAGGAAGAGACAAGATCCGAGGAGGAAGTGAAGAAAACTATGGTTTCTCCACAGGAATCAAATGCTATTGATTTTGATACTATTAAAGGTATGTTGGTTAAAGGACAATTTGACATAATTGATGGTCTTTGGATTGAATTCTCTTCAACCAAAAGGACCTTGGTGTTGAAGTTGTTGATTGATCATATGATCAATAAGAAGGCTGTGGTATCTAGTGTATACAACATGATTGCTAGAGAGATAGTAGTATAGATAAATAAAAACTTCTTGTAGTTTAGTGCTGACTACTAGACTATAAAAAACAAAATTGAGAAGTGTGATAGCGCAAAGCAAAGACTATATCTACTTATTGGTAAAATAAAAGCTTGCATGGAATAGATCAATAGTGTCTACCAATATTGTCTTTGGTGGCATGCTGTAGTTGAAAACTTAAAGGCTTAAGGTAAAAATATTGAGAGAGAGATTTATGAGATGGGGAAAACATATGACATATTCAAGGACAAAGACGACAAGAAGTGAATCAAAGTAGGAGAAATTCAAGGTAGAATTATTGTTGTAGCAAAGATAGAGAGAGACCCTGATCAAGATATTCTGGCTTGTGAAGGATATGATTGAATTTAGGATGGATCATGTTGATGGAATCATAACCAATGAAGAGGAGTATGAATAGAGGTTTTAGTTTTTGTATTGTGTGAAATCATTTGACAAACTAGTTGAATGTGACAAGTTGTGTGCATGCATGGAGGCAAACATTGTTGAGTAGAAGAAGGAAGTTCCAATTTTGAAGGAAAGGTACTCAAAGATATTTATAGTAAAATATGCTATGTTACTTTAAATATATTTCCTATGTTTTGGTTCTGGCCCTTTTCCATTATGGAAAAAAGGGGGAGAGAAAGTAGGTTGTATCTACTCAGGGGGAGTATTTTGAAGTATTAGAAGTGTTGATGTTTTTGAGATGATAATTTGGAGTTTTCCCATCAACTAAGGGGGAGATTATTAGTATTATTGTTGGAATTGATTTTCATTGATGTCAAAACCTCCATATTTACACTCTGGTGGTGTCACTTGGTAGTTGACGGTGCTGGGTATTAGTTGACAGTGCTGGGTATATCTTGTTGTTTATCAGTAATTGAACAAGAATTTTTTGTTGAGCATTCCTTATGTCCAATAGTGCTTCAAGGAAAAGTATATTGTATTATATCCATGCTTCACATACATCAGTACTCTTGTATGGTTTTAGTGTTCAACTATTATTGGAGTTGATGAGTAAACAACCCATAGCTCCCAAGAACACCTGCATGCAAACATCTCTCACAGAAAGAGAGAGAAGAAAGAAAAGCTAGAGAGGTGAGAACACATGGATCCACAAGAGAGGAGAAATTCTTGATGTGCAAAACTAAAAGTTGCATCAATAATGAATCTGTTATCCAAGTTATTACAAAGTTATGAAAATAAGAGGAGATCAATCCTTATAAAAGAAGATGAAAACCCTAAAAGGGTGAACAAACCTAGGTTGCATGATAATAATTAATAACGTAATTAATTATTATATGCCTAAAGTTTAGCTTAAGCATAAAGAGATAATAAGTGACTTAGTAATTAAATCAAACATGATTTTATTAATCAGTAAACACTTTATTACTGTAACATCTGGGCTTCGTTAACACGATATCATCGGAAAGCTCTTTTAGAGATTTATTCAGATTTGAAGATTTATAATTGTTATTTCTTCATTTTTCTACTCATTTATTCTATCAAAGGCTATAGTACCTTTGTGCACTCCAGGAGCCATAACTTTTGCATCCAGGATCCATTTTTTGAAAATGAAATATTGTCAAAAAGACCATTCAGAGCTATTTTTAGATCTGGCATTTATTTTTAGAAAATTTCTCAGGTACACAGAAATTTTTCTAAAACATTACTTCTTTCTTTCTTGGTTTCACATTGTACTAGGGTTTGGGTTCTCTATTTGTGGGGGGGGGGGGGGGGTGTTCTTTCTCTTGCTTTCTGTCATTTATTTTAGAAAACCAAAACACCAAAAAAACAAACTCTACTGCATCTTTTGTCTAGCTTTGAAAGAAATCCCATAATAATAATAAAAGGAAATAGGTGATCAGATTAGTTATCAACATGGAAGATCCAACTTCAGTTGAGATTCTCACTCTACACAATTATCACATCTGGAAAAATCGCATGGCAAGGCTTCTCAGATCACATGGATTATGGTCCTGTTTGGATGAGGAACAATCTCATCTAACTTGCCCCTATGAGATTATGAAGCATAGGAACACAATGGATGAGGCTATGGTGTGTTGTCTTTGCATGTTTTAGACAACCTTCTTTTCCATCTTGATGATTGTCTTACTCCTAGGGCTATGTGGACACAGTTTCAGACCCTCTTTGGCATAATTAATGAACTTAGGGCACTTCAGATTGATGCAGAATTGACCTCCATGGTACCTAATTCCTTTCCTTCTATTAAGGATTAATTGATGAAATTCAAATCCATCAGATCTATTTTATAGGGTTGTGGTAAGACCAAGACTGATACAAAATGTATTTACCTGATTCTTTCTAAGCTTCAAGGAAAATTTCACATTTTCTCTTCTACTTTCCATTCCACCATGGATTCTTTGGGACCCAGATTTGTTATGCCCTCTTTTGAGGTATTATGTGATCGTTTGACTCGAGAGCAATGCGTAGCCTTTAACAGAATAATAAATTTATCTGTGATGTAACAGAGGTACCGCAACCTTTGATAGAATAAATGAGCATAAAAATGATGAAATAACAATTACAAACCTTCAAATCTGAATAAAGCTTTGAGCGAGCTTTCCAGTGATATCTTGTTTGAAGAAAATAGAGCCCAGATGTAAGAGTAATAAAGTATCGGATGCAAGATTAAAAGATCATCCAATATGAACTACATGATATCAGGAACATCAAAGATACAAATGGCATAAAAACACCAAAGGCTGAAGAGTTGATCAATCAAAGCTGGAAGAGGGCATCCAAAAATAGGAAAGAAAGAGTTTCCATATGGTAAATGATCTATCTCACTAGAATGCATAGGTACCCAGCCATTGCATCTGCCTAGTACATAGAATCAAATACTGAATACATAGCTCACACTATCAAACCAAGGAAGCCCTAGAACCAACAATAGAAACCCCCCCATTATGATGACAAGGGAGTAGTGACAGGTACACTAAAAAAATCATCCAATATGAACTACATGATAACAGAAACATTTTTATTGAATTGCAACTTTTATTTTTACACATCAAGGATTTCTCCTCTCTCATGGATCTATGCATTCTGGCCTCTCTAGCTTTTCAGACATCGGGGTCTTAGAGTAATAAAGTATTTATTGATTAATTAAATCATGTTTGTGATTTAATTACTAAGTCACTTATTACCTCTTTATGCTTAAGCTAAACTTTAGGCATATAATAATTAATTGCTTTATTAATTATTATCATGCAACCTAGGTTTGTTCACCCTTTTAGGGTTTTGATCTCCTTTTATAAGGATTGATCTCCTCTTGTTTTCATAACTTTGTAATAACATGGATAATAGATTCATTATCTCTTCTCAAAGAAGAGCGAAGGTTGCTGAAACAAAAGAACAACCAAAAATGAGTCATCCCTCAAAGAGAAGAGATCCCAAGACCTGTAACATCCAAGATATCCACCAAATTGCATGAATGCAAGAATTTGAATAAAATATACCTAGAGAATAATCTAGAAAAAATGACTCATAGCACTAGAAAGCTCTCTGAACAATCTTTCCAATGATATATCATTTTCTCAAAATGGAGTTCGGATGCACAAGATAGAGCTCCCAGAGTGCAAAAATGAATATCTAACTTTGAAAGTAAAAAAACACCATCAAAAAAGGAAAATCAGAAATTCAAACCTCTAGATCTGGATAGAGCCTGGAACTAGCTTTCTGATGATATCTCATTTTCCAGATTTCGACACCGTATGCTCAAGTTATGAGAAAAATATCAACTGCTGCGTTGGAGGGCCCAAAGAAGGTGTCTGGTGGTGCTGAAGGTTGGTGACATCGAAAAAATGACAAAAGCACAAGCGGAAACCTTCAGATCTAAAGCAAGCATTAGGCATATAATAATTGATTTCTTTATTAATTATATTGTGCAACCTAGCTTTCACCTTTTTAGGTTTTCAGATCTCCTTTTATAAGGATTGATCTCATTTGTATTCATAATAGAAACATTTTTATTGAATTGCAACTTTTGTTTTTGCACATCAAGGATTTCTCCTCTCTCATGGATCTATGTGTTTTGGCCTCTCTAGCTTCTTCCTTCTCTCTCTTTCTGTGATAGTGTTTGCATGTAGGTATTCGTGGTAGCTGTGGGTTGTTTACTCATCAACTCCAATTTTTTATTTTTTTAAGAAAATCTAGAGAGGCCAGAACACATGGACCCATGATAGAGGAAAAATCCTTGATGTGCAAAAATTAAAATTTGCAATTCAATAAAAATGTTTCTGTTATTAATACAAAGGAGATCAATCCTTATAAAAAGAGATCTGAAAACCTAAAAAGGTAAAACCTAGGTTGCACAATAATAAATAATAAATCAATCAATTATTATATGCCTGAAGTTTAGCTTAAGCAGAAAGAGGTAATAAGTGATTTAGTAATTAAATCAAACATGATTTAATTAATCCATAAACACTTTATTACTCTAACACCCCCCCTTAAGATGAACTTTGGGAGAAGCTAAAAACCTAGAAATAACAACTGAAAGCAAATGGGTCCCGACAACAAAAGGCCTGATCAGGTACCCAAGTACAAAAGAGAGTCTTTGTAAAGCAGAGAAATAGAGAAAACCACATGGGAAAAACTCTACTTCAAAAAGAGACGAAGACTAGTCTGAATGACTGAAGAAGCCTAAAAAACTAGGAATGTTCCAGAAAATAGGAACAAGAATGAACATGTACAATATCACTAAAGCAAGAAGCTACAAACTATGTCAAGAAGTAACTGATGATTTGAAGATCCTCCACTAAAATATGACCAGGTAGAGAAGACTGTAATCTGCATGAGTCCCCTCAAATGACACTACTCGAATCAGGAGGCAAACAAAGGCAAATAATTCAAGTCCAAGATACAAAATACTATAATCGACATGAGTGCCCTCAAATGACACTAGTCGAATTAGGAGACAAACAAAGGAAAACACCTGAACTCAAAAATATAGATGGCATAAAAACACCAAAAGTCTGAAGAGATGATCAATTAAAGTTGGAAGAGTGCATCCAAAAATAGGAAATAAAGAGTGTCCATATGGTAAATGATCCATCTCACCGGAATGCATAGGTACCGAGCCACTGTATCTACCTAGTACATAGAATCAAATATGGAATAAATAGCTCACACTATCAAACCAAGAAAGTAGTAGAACCAATAATAGAAACCCCCCCATAATGCTAACAAGGGAGTAATGAAAGGTACACTAAAAAGATCATCCAATATGAATTGTATGATACCAGGAACATCGAAGGTGCAAAGAGAGTACAAACACAAATAGAGATACCTGAGGCTAATATTGTTGGAGGAACACTCACATGAAAAAAGTAGATGGAAAACAAAGGCAAACATCAAACCCACTTGGCACTTTATAATGGAGTGTGAGTACATAAAGCACAAACATTTGCAAAATCTCATACATGCAATAAAATGACACTTTATCTTAGTGTGTGTGCATAAAAGAATGCTACAAAAGTGAAGTATACACTGCTTAAATAAGTACAAAGGCTACTTGTAATACCCCAAAAATGGGCTATAGGTTCATTAACCTCCTACATCTTCAAATCGAATGAAATCGACATCGAAGTCCTAACCTAAGGCATATCTGAACATCATCGAATCCTAATTGATTATCCTAAAATCTGCATCGGGGATTATTCCTAGCAATATTCTTAATTATCTTAATTATCTTTAATTTAATGATTATTTGGTGATAAATCATATTTATCCTAAAGTTTGATTAATTGAATATTCTAAATATTTAATTAATTAGATTTAATACTGCCACTTAATTATTTAATTGAATTTAATTACATTTATTCCTAAATTGTATTATTTAAATTTGACAATAAATCAAAATTCCTATCATTAATTGATTAAATTCTTATTTAATTAATTAAAGCAAGTTGTCATATTTAATGATATAGTTTTTGAATAAAGTTTGATTAAATAATTGATTAACCCATAAATCAATTGTTTTATTTTTAAAAATTAGTTAAGTTGAGAATAAATCACTTTATTTTCAAATTAATTTATAATTAAATCATGCACAAAGAAAAAAGCAGACAACTAGAAATCAACAATCAATTTTAAATTTAAACTCAACATTTGATGATGAGTTGAATTTGATCTAAACTCTATTTTGAGTTAAACACTGCTTTTGCATGATTTTTGTGAGTTAATTATCTTTTATTCTTGATAACTCAAAAATCAACCTGAGTTTATCAAGAGTGATTTATAATTTTTCCCATGCACCTCCAAAGCCCTGGATTTCTATAAAATCAAGGCTCAGCTCTTCACAAATCATCACACAAATTTGCAAGCTTACTTTGCCAAAATCATCTACGAATTGCACAACTACTTTGGAGAATTGGAATTTGGAGAATCAAAGCTTCTTGCAAATCAACACCTTTTGTGAGATCAATCTTGTTTTCAATTCATTCTAGTTTCTAGTTTCATATCATTGTTAGCTAAATTTGCATATCATATCATTGTTAGATCAATTTGCATATCAGTTTTTCATATAGCTTAGATTTTATATCAATTTTCATCATAATTGCACAGAAAAACCAAAAATATAGATTAATTTGCATATGATTCATATATAGATTTTTGCATTCAAATCCTTCATTTAGGTGTCGTCAAGGTCACTGATCTCAGTCCAATCTGAGAATACATACTCACACCTACTAGAAGGCAGTAAATCACCTGTTAGTTTAGTTTCAATTTCATTGCACGATTTCGATTTTGGCTAACCTCTAATATTTTACTAAAGTGTTGTGTCTACAGCTAGGTACAAAATTCACACACACATCTCTGGCGCCCACCGTGGGGCCCTGAAACGGGTTTCCATTCAATTCCTATCAATTTCTATCATCTTCTTGTCTTTTTCTATTCCAAGCTATGATTTTTAATTTTTGTCTGTATAATTTTCGTACGAGTTTTGTTAGAAACTCGTACCAGGAGATACCCACTGTCGTACGATAGTTGATTTGATCAAGGATCATACCAGTAGAAACCCATTGTCATTTGGAGGATATTTTGTCATATTATCAGGTACCTAGTGTCTTATGAGTTTTTGGACTATCGTCTGGAAGTTGACCCACTGTCGTATGAGTTTCAGTGCTAGGTTTCAATTGTCGTTTCAATTTTTTAGTCAGTTTTCTAGATTTGATTTCTAGATTTGGACTAATGACTAACATTAACAATTGAAATTTGCTATTTCTGATTGATTCCTGCTGATTTTGATTGGGAAAAAGTGCAAGAATAGCTAAAAAATAGGTAAAAATCTACTAAGCGCATTGCGAGGAATTCAGGTAATCTTCTCAGCAGATAACATTTCGATTTGGACTAAAACAAACATCTCATGTGTCTAGCTTGTGTGACCTTTTATTGCTTTCATATCATAGATTTCATTTTGGGCTCTAAAAATGAACATAGATTTTCTTTTCAGCATCTTTGTTACACATAGTAAATAGGCCCTATGAACACTATTCATGGTTCTTGAGAGAGTGGGTTTCCAGTGAAACTCTTCTCAATGAAGGAATCCTTGTAGGTAGGGAGGGTACTGAGAGAGTCTCACGTTCTACTAGATTTGCATGTCCTCAACTTTTGATCGATACATTCTCTCTTTGGAGAGGTTGATAGATCATGAGCAGTTGACATCATAGATTTTTGTGAGATAATCTTGGTCTTAGCGTGTCAAATTTATCTATCTGCTTTGTTTTGGTTAAAAGTGAAAAGGCTAGAGGACTATGCTCTACTCCCTTTTTGGGTAGTATCAGAAACTTAGATCCTTTAATCTAGAACCAGTCCCCATGTGGTATATTTTGTGAGTCACCTTTAGAGAGGGTTAACCATAGTGGACATTCCCTTAATTGGGTCAACCACATTGATGAAACCTCAAGCGGTAATAGCCATTTTCACCATGGTAGTGACAGCCGCTATATAAATGTCCTTGTGGAAGAAATCTTCACAGGTGTGGTTCATTGTTGGGTTGTTAGATCTCCATAGTAGCTCCTGATTGATTAAATTCTTGGATTGTGTCAAAACCCTGGTGCATCAGGATTGGAGTTCACCCCTGTGGATCATAAAATTTGTAGAGTCAGACCATTACTAAAAACCCTAGCGAGACCAAATTTTCATTTTCTAGGAATATGTGCATTATAGAAAAACTTTTTGGAACATACACAATTAGCACTCGTAGGAATTAGCACAATTCAGTCACTTGATTGTTCATGCACAGGGTTGCTTTGTCCCATGTTCATTGTTTTTAGACATGCTTGAAATCACTTGCTTTCTATTTTGCGTGCTTGCTTATCTATCTGGTTACTAAAAATGAACAAATCTGGTATGATCTTCAAATCTGGACAGTACAATTTGCAAACAATCTAAAACTGAAAACCCTAAATTTTCAAAATTTGAAGTAAAATTCCTTTCTGGAGTCAACAATCATCTTAGGAGGTTAGAAAGTCATACGAGTCTTGAACAAGTGTCATCTCATAACCCCCTAATTATCGTATGGTAACTGATATATTGTCATACGAGTTTTTCTACCAGTTAATTCACAAAGTCAAAAATCCTGGTGTCAATTATCGTGCGAGTTTTGCAATAGTTGTACGAGTTTGTTAATTTTCATTTCATAGCATACTCACTATCATATGAGCTTGTAGAAAGTCATTTGAGAAATTTTAAAAAATTATCAAAGAGTGATCAAAATTGCCAGATACCCAGCTTTTTCAGCCTATTTCCAGAATCTATCAAACAAATCACTATGTCAGGAACAGAGCTATACCTACTAAGAATCCAATCATTTACCTAAAGGTGGCCTTTTGAGTCTGATTGAGCCTTCTATTTCATCGATTTGGGTCTTTTTCATCTTGTGTCAAAACCTTGTCATAACTATCAATCTTCAATCAATCTTCAAAATAGCTAAGTGTTGTGAACTCGTGTCCACTATCTTTTGGGCATCTACCCATACATCCAGGGCACAATATCTTTCACCTAAGTCCAATCTAAGCTTCAATCAATTCAATCTTGACAAGGTTTCATCATCTCTAATCTTCTTGAATCAAGTCATTCTTCTGTTGTCTTCATTTTATTCTTTTGCTTCACCTAAGGTTAATGGTGGAAACTAGAGCTTCCTCACACAAGAAATTAGGAGAAGAATCTCAGACCTTACCTTTGACTACTATTTGAGGTCCAACTCTTGAACAACTCTATAATTTTGGTCTTTACGAAGACGATGGTCTTGGAAACTTTCAATTAAAAATTGGTTACATACCTCCTCCATCAACTCATGGAGGTAGTCAACAAACCCCTCATCAATCTATCTCAGGGAGTCCTAAAACTCCTACCATGTCTCAAGCAGGGATGAACCATGGCTCTCAAGGAGCTCATTCTCAACATGGCACAGATCAGGAACCCACACCTAAAGAAATTGCTTGATATCAAAATGACGATGAATTCAAGAAAATGATGAGGCATTTCTTGAAAGAAGATAGACAAACATACTTTCTAGAGTTGGCTCATCATGGAGCTAAACTTCCTCCTAACTTTAATGTTGAAGATATCATTACACATGAGGAAGAAACTCCTATCTCGGCTATGATGAAATAGATGCATGCATTGCAAGTCAAACTTAATAAACTTGAGAAAGAAAAGGAACCCAAGGAGTTCTCCATGGAGGCCCTATGTCCTTTTCCATTTGACAAGGACTTGTACATGCCACCATTCCCAAAAAGAGTGGAGATGCTGAAATATGATAAGTATGATGGACACTTTGACCCTCAAGATCATGTTAGAGAATTCTATACACAATCCATGGAGTTCATGCATGAACCAACCTATCTGATGCGTCTCTTTCCTAGATCTTTGGGAGGAGCGGCCATTCATTGGTTCTCTAGATTGCCTTCTACTATCAAAATGTTTGAGGAGTTGATTAAATTGTTCTATGAACAATACTCCTACAATATTCAACATCCGGTCACTATGATTGACATCTGCAACCTCAAACAATATCCAGGAGAACCATTCCTGACATTCCTCAAGAGGTGGCGAAAGAAATTCTCTCTATATGCTAGGCCTATTCTAGAAATTGAAAAACTAGAAATCTTCATTAATAATCTTGTTCCAGAGATCAACTACCCTTTACAAATGCAAAATCATACATCTTTTGATAAGATGGTAGACAATGTGATCAAAATTGAAAAAGTACTTGTGAAAAAAGGAGACATCACGCTTCAAAAAGACAAATATGAATCAGGATCCAGTTCTAAAGATAAAAACAAGATCTGGAACAAGAATAAAGGCATCGTCACGGATGGTGTTGTTGATACGATCCATGCCCCATCAAAGGCACTAGCTTTCAATCTAACTATCGGGATGCAAGCCATAAAAGCTTCAGAACAAAAGGTGCCTGAATCATCTCAAAAGAAGCCAGAGTACAAATCTTGGTCCGTTGATAATAAACAAAAGTTCACTCCTCTTGGAGAATCTTTAGAATTAGCTATGAAAACTCTTTTGGCTAACAACATCATATCTCTTCCTGAGATCCATCAATTTGATCCTGAACCTAAACCCAAGTGGTGGAGAGAGAATGAATTCTGTGATTTCCATCATGGCAAAGGTCATAAAAATAATAACTTCTTACGCTTGAAGCATCTCATACGAGACAAGACTGATAATAAAGATATCATGATTGATAATCATAAGAGCAATAACGATCATACAACATTCATAGAACCATTTCCAAAACATGGTCAAGAAGTTTCATCTTCTCTGCCTAATATGGGGGCAAAGGTCAATTATTCTTACCCTGGAAATAATGCTATTATCAATATGGTTGAACCATGTCTCTTTGAGTGTTGCAATGTCATCACAATTGTGTGAAGAGACAGGGATTATTCTTTAGCTAACGTAGTTACTCGATCACAAGCTCAGGCACATCTGGAAGGAGAAACCCTAGATTCATCTAATGTCCCTAAGATCCCCTTCAATCTTTCTTCCACTTCCAAACAGAAGGCTACATCAAGATCTTCCAATCCCAAGGATATGAGGCCTACATCTTACAGTATTGTTCAACAACTCCAACATACAAATGCAAAAATCTCCATGTTTGAGTTGCTTCGAATATCTCCATCTCACAGAGCCATTCTAGACAAAGCTTTGCTCAAATCCAATGTTCCTAATGACCTTGATTTAGATAGGTTCCAGACTATGGTTGGACATCTTACATCTCCACAATATATCTCCTTTTTAGAAGAAGATGACAGCTCCTTGAGTCACCCTCATAACCATCCCTTGCACATAGAAGTCTTGATCTAGAACCGTAGAGTCAAATATGTGTTGATAGATGGAGGCGCTGTTCTAAACATTTGTTCTTACAGCTTGATCACACAATTGGGATATTCAAAATTGGCTATTGATCCTAGAAAGAAGATAACTATAAAAGCCTATGATGAACAAGAAAGATCTTCTAAAGGCACTATTGTCTTACCTATCAAAGTAGGTCTAGTTATTAGAGATACTATATGTCAAGTGCTTGATCTACCTTTGGCTTACAACATCCTTCTAGGGAGACCTTGGATACAGGAAATGAAAGCTATTCCTTCTACATACCATCAATGTTTGAAACTTCCTTATGAAGGAGTAGAGGTGACGATTCCAGCGGATCTGAATATGACTTGCAATGCATTGAAGAAAAGTACTGATAAACTTGTTCCTAATAACAAAGAATCTTCCATTGAGTCAACAAACAAAGCATCCACGTCCAAGATGGAAGACATTGCTAAAGATGTCAATATCAAAGAAAATGGTATGGGAGAATATACCATAGAACCAGTCTTATCTCTGACATCACTCCCTATCTCACCTAAGTCTTATGGGAAATCTTTGAAACCATCTAAACCAGAATCTAAAGAACCTCCTGAAGCATATAAGCAAAATTTTGTGACAGAACAAGTCTCCAAGCAAGAGTTTGAAGAGGATGAAGCTGTGCTTGCATGGCTATACAAGGATGAACCCGAATCTCAAATTGTTGAAACTAGTGACTCTATAGTATTTAAAATCCCTTCTAAGTCATATGGCCCAGGGGATAAATTGATAACTAAGATGGGATATCTAGGTAAAGGACCTCTAGGAGTCAGAGGAAAGGGTCTCATGGCACCTATTTCACATACTGGTAGGGAAAACAAAAATACTGTTGGCTTAGGCTTTAAGAAGAAACCTTTTCATCTCAAGGGTAACTGTTCTCATGTCATAGAGCAGATCACACCAGGAGAACCCCTTCTTAAGAAGGAAGAAACTGAATCATCAGACAGTGATTCAGATAGCTCAGAACTCATTCCTTATGAATGTTTGCCTAAAGAAATCAAAGATCTCCTTGATGCTGAAGATGATCCCATAAAGAGAATCAATGTAGTAGAAACACAAGAACCTACTATAGAGAAAGAGGTAGTTGCAACACAAGAACCAGCTAATATTGAAGGTAATCAAACAGATAAACCTATCACTATAGTTGAACATTTGGGTCTATCTAGCGAATCTGAAATAGATTCTCATGAGTATGAATTGAAATTTGAATCCAAAGGTAATCCTGCTTGGGGGATCCGTCCTAACTTTACACATATTCTAAGATTTCCTAGAGGTAGAGATGAAGAATCTAATGACTATGAATGGGGAGCCATTCCAGAGGAAGATGAGCTTATCATAGAAAAACATGTTGATGTTATTCACCAATATGCACCTAAACCCAACGTAAGTCTAGAGTGAAATAATGAGCTTAACGAGTCTAACCCACCTATGGCTGAATTGGACTCCCACATTGACACTACTAAAACAAAAAAAATATCCAAAGATGAGTCATCCCTTAAAGGGATGAGATCCCAAGACTTGTAACATCCAAGATATCTACTAGATTGCAAAAATGCAAGAATTTGAATAAAATGTACCTAAAATAGAATCTGTAAAAATGACTGACATCACTAGAAAGCTCTTTGAACAAGCTTTCTAATGATATATCATTTTCCCAAAATAGAGTCCAGATGTGCAAGATAGAGCTCCTAGAGTGCAAAACTGAACATCTAGATTTGATAGTAAAAAAACACCATAAAAAAAGCAAAATAAGAAATTCAAACCTCCAAATATGGATAGATCTCAGAACCAACTTTCTGACTTTATCTTGTTTTCTCAAATTTGACACTGTATGCTCAAGATATGAGAAAAAAACCACAAGCTGCACAGATGGAAGACATAAAAAAAGATCTTCCTTTGAACTCTTGGTGCAAATAATGGAGAAAAAAATCTAAAATTTGAAACACCATAAATATCTACCTCTAAACAAGCTTTCCAACAGTATCTTGTTTGCCAAAAAAGGATACCGTATGCTGAAGTTATGAGCAAAAAACCATAGGTAGCTCCGGAGGGCCCAAAAAAGTGTCTAAAATGATGTTGCATGTGCTGATGTCAGCACTTCACGAGTATAAATTTGATGGCCATATGGCCATCACAAAAAAAAAACAATAGGGCTTGGGGGACAAAAAATTTGAGCCCCTAGTCACATGGGTGACCAGGGGACTGGCACCTAAGCCTTGGCAACTGGGGGCTGGGCCCTGCATGTGACCATACTGGGGGCTGGAAGTATGGAAATCGCTAGTGGTTCCACCGGCCAGGCGGTCACCATGGCGGTAACCACAATGGTTTTGTGGGTGGTAACCATTGGCAGAGGCCATTGGTGATGCATCTAGGTGGCTCTACAGTAATAAATTTTTGCCTTGGATTGTGTGCCCAGGCTATACGACTTGGCACACAAATTTTTTTGTGTCTCCGTGCAATGTTGTCCAAATCAAACAAATTTTATATGGAAATAGGGGTTTTTGGGCACTGCAAGCTCAATGGAAAGGTCCGTTTATGCTCAAAGTGCTCCAAAAAACTAGTGGTTGCCTCAGGATCTTTGTCGGGGCTGATTGCAATTTTTTTTGCATAAATTCCAGCATTGTCCAAATTGGACAAAAGTTATATGGATCTAGGGGTTCTTGGATGCTATCAACATAATTGCATGGTCTGTTTGAAGCCAAGATGACCAGAAAGAGAGGTCCCCTCAGATTCAATAGAAAATCTTCTGAAACATAGATTTGATGAACATGACTGAATCTATCAGGAAGAGGACAGGGGAAAACAAATCTGAAGCTTTGATACCATATTGGAGTTGATGAGTAAACAATCCACATCTCCCAAGAACACCTACACACAAACACCTGTCACAGAAAGAGAGAGAAGCAAAAATCTAGAGAGGTCAAAATGCATGGATCCATGAGAGAGGAGAAATCCTTGATGTGCAAAAATAAAAGTTGCAATTCGAGAAAAATGTTTCTGTTATGAAAACAAAGGAGATCAATCCTTATAAAAGGAGATCTGAAAACTTAAAAAGGTAAAACCTAGGTTGTACAATAATAATTAATAAAGCAATTAATTATTATATGCCTAAAGTTTAGCTTAAAAAAAAAGAGGTTATAAGTGACTTAGTAATTAAATCAAACATTATTTAATTAATCAATAAAAACTTTATTACTCTAACAACTATTTCTATCGGTTCCTAGTGATTCCTATCCCTTCTGATGTGTAGTTCATCAGATAGTTTTCATGCATTGGATACAACATACTATGGACATCATTCGGTTGGTGGTAATCATTATATTATCTCTTTATCTTTTAGACTTGGTCGTGGTATTCATATGGCTTTAATAAAATTAATTGTACTACGTTAAGCCCAACCTATTTGTCGATTGTATTTTAGTGTGTTCTTATATATGTCCTAGATTTAGGATCGACACTTTGCATTAAATATAATTCTAATATGTATAGCATCAATGTTTTCACATGTTTGGTGTGAATCTGACATATGTAAGATTGGATACTGATATAAATAAAGAAGAGCCTCTTTGTATCTGGGTGTGAAATGTGTGTGGAGTTTATGTAGTGAATGTGGCAGAGCAATCTCATGACAACATTGTATGTGAGTAGTGGTATCTATAGTGATAGATTGAAGATCCTATCAGAGCTTGCATACTGAGAGTAGTAGATCAATCCTTTGGTGATCTATTGGTGGTTGTGGTGACAAATCTTAACTATGGAATTGTTTATGCATGTTCAAATGAAATCCAATCAATTCGTAATCCTATCTTGATATCTATCTTAGGGTAGTTATCCCGATTAGTAGTGAGCTTGCTTACAGTGAGCATTATCAGAAGTGATCCTTTATAAAAATCACCTTACCGATTTCACCTTAATAAGTGTTTTACATTTCATGAGAATTATCTTCTTTTTTGGTTTTTCCCAAATTACGTTTCCACATAAATCCTAGTGTTCTTTGTGTTGGTGTTTCTATTTTCTTCATGTGGATGTTTAATGTGCTTAACTGACAAATCTAAAGTTGTTATTCCTATTTTTATGAGTTGACCAACAAAGAAAAGGTTTTATAAGATGTGTGGGAATAACTGAGTCACCCCCCTCTAATTTATTCATCGTGTTCAATAAGTATATCTACCACATGTCCAATAGTGTGATTGTCACCTCTCCTATCAACAGATGGAAGCTAGAAGTGTTGTTCCATCTCTTGACTAGTATCATCATCATTCTATTTTGTACCCATAGCCAATGCTACTAGTGCACAAGATATAGCCCTACTAAAGTAACTATAGCCCATTCTTATTCTGTCAGTTGCTCTCGCAACTCAATCTTGGTGGGCCAATGCTCTTGCAATCCCAATGATAGAAATTGAGCATGCATTCATCAGAACTTGTGTCAGTCAACTTCTAGCCTTTCAAAATTTTCTCCTAATCCTGATTGGGGCATTGATATATATATATAGGACTTAACTAGTTATTCCAAAACTTAATTCAATACATGTTGGAGTTGATGAGTAAACAACCCACATCTCCCAAGAATACCTGCACACAAACACCTATCATAGAAAGAGAGAGAAGCAAGAAGCTAGAGAGGCCTGAACGTATTGATCCATGAGAGAGGAGAAATCATTGATGTGAAAAAACAAAATTTACAATTCAATAATGAATAATCTATTAAGAATACAAAGGAGATCAATCCTTATAAAAGGAGATCAAAACCCTAAAAGGGTAAAACCTAGGTTGTACAATAATTAATAAAGTAATTAATTATTATATACCTAAAATTTATCTTAAGTAGAAATAGATAATAAGTGACTTAGTAATTAACTCAATATGATTTAATTAATAAGTAAACCTTTTATTACTCTAACACCCCCCCTTAAGATGAACTTTGGGAGAAGCTAAAAACCTAGAAAGAACTACTGAAAACAAATGGGTCCCGACAACAAAAGGCTTGATCAAGTACCCAAGTACAAAAGAAAGTCTTTGAAAAGAGGAGAAATAAAGAAAACCTCATGGGAAAAACTCTACTCTAAAAAGAGACGAAGACTAGTCTAAAGGACTAAAGAAGCCTCCAAAACTAGGAATGTTCTATAAAATAGGAACAAGGATGAACATGTACAAAATCACTAAAGTAAGAAGCTACAAACTCTGTCAAGAAGTAACTATTGATCTGAAGATCCTCCACTGAAATATGACCAGGTAGAAAAGACTATAATATGCATGAGTTCCGTCAAATGACACTACTCAAATTAGGAGGCAAACAAAGACAAACAACTGAAGTCAAAGATACAAAATACTGTAATCTGCATGAGTGCCCTCCAATGACACTATTTTAATCAAGAGTCAAACAAAGGAAAACACCTAAAATTGAAGATATAGATGACATAAAAACACAAAAGTATGAAGAGATGATTAATCAAAGCTGGAAGAGTGCTTCCAAAAACAAGAAAGAAAGAGTGTCCATATGGTAAATGATCTATCTCACTAGAATGCATAGGTACCTAGCCACTACATTCTCCTAGTACATAGAATCAAATACTGAATACATAGCTCACACTATCAAAACAAGGAAGAAGAAGAACCAATAGTAGAACCCACCATAATGCTGACAAGGGAGTAATGATAGGTACACTGAAAAGAACATCCAATATGAACTGCGTGATGAAGAAGACCAGGAACATCGAAGATGCAGAGAGAGTACAAACAAAAATAGAGATACCTGAGGCTAATGTCATTGGAGGAACATTCACATGACAAAAAGAGATGATTCACATGAAAAAAGGAAAAAATTCAAACATCAAACCCCCCTGGTACTTTATAATGGAGTGCGAGTACAAAGAGCACGAACATGTGCAAGATCCCATACATGCAATAGAATGACACTTTATCTCAGTGCGTCTGCATAAAAGAATGCTACAAAAGTGAAGTATACACTTCTCAAAGAAAATAAAAGGCTGCTAAATCAAAAGAACAACCAAAGATGAGCCATCCCTTAAAGGGAAGAGATCCCATGACCTGTAACATCCAAGATATCAACCATATTACAAAAATGCAAGAAACTAAATAAAATATACCTGGATCAAAATCTGGAAAAATGACTCACAACACTAGAAAGGTCTTAGGACAAAATTTCCAATGATATATCATTTTCCCAAAATGGAGTCCGAATGTGTAAGATAGAGCTCCCAGAGTGCAAAATTGAACATCTAGATTTGACAATAAAAAACACCATAAAAAATAATAATAAAAAATTCAAACCTCTAGATCTGATAGAGCTTAGAACCATCTTTTCGATGATATCTTGTTTGCCCAATTTTGACACCGTATGCTCAAGTTATGAGCAAAAAATCATAGGTATGTTGATGAGCCAAAAAATAGCATCTACAAGGGCTGACATGTGCTGATGTCATCACTTTAGGAGCTTAAATTTGATGGCCATATGATCATCATCGCAAATTCACAATAGGGCCTGGGGGCCAAAAAATCTAGCCCCTAGTCACATGTGTGACCAGGGGTTAGGCTATAGATGGGGGCCAAAAAGCTTGGCCCATGTGACCTTTAGCTGGTGGTTGAGGGGCTTGTCACTGGCACTAAATATCACCGACAGGCTAACCCCATGATTGTTGGCAGTTAGCTTCGGTAGTCACGTCAGTGAAAGCTGGGCACCACTGTGGTGACAGTGGCATCACTGTTGCATCACCAACAGTGACTGCAATGGGACCACGACACCATCAATGACCCGCTTAGTAGTGATAGCGATGTGACCATGATACCGTTAGTAGTTTCCGCTAGGCGGTGACTGTGGCCACTAGAGGAATTGCCCTGGTGGTCGCGCAACTGTGGAAACTATTTTTAAAATTTTTTTTTTCCAACCTACCTGGTTTTGCATGCCAGGGCCATAATACTATGGTACACAATTTTTTTTGCCATGATCTGCAAAAAATAAAGTTGCAATTGAATAATAATCTGTGTTACAATCTATTTTGAAAATAAGAGAGATCAATCCTTATAAAAGGAGATCAAAACCCTAAAAGGGTAAAACCTAGGTTACACAATAATAATTAATAAAGCAATTAATTATTGTATGCCTAAAGTTTAGCTTAAGAAGAAAGAGATAATAAGTGGCTTAGTAATTAAATCAATATGATTTAATTAATAAGTAAACACTTTATTACTCTAACACCCCCCTTAAAATAAACTTTGGGAGAAGCTAAAAACCTAGAAAGAACTACTGAAAGAAAATGGGTGTTGGCAACAAAAGCCCTGATCAGGTATCCAAGTACAAAAGAGAGTCTCTATAAAGTAGAGAAATAGAGAAAACCACATGGGAAAAACTCTACTCCAAAAAGAGACAAAGACTAGTTTGAAGGACTAAAGAAATCTCCAAAACTAGAAATGTTCCAGAAAATAGGAACAAGGATGAACATGTAGAACATCACTAAAGCAAGGAGCTGAAAACTTTGTCAAGAAGTAACTACTGATCTAAAGATCCTCCACTGAAATATGACTAGGTAAGAAGACTGTAATATGCATGAGTGCCCTCAAATGACACTACTCGAATCAGGAGGCAAACAAAGGCAAAAAACTGAAGTCAGAGATACAAAATATTGTAATCTGCATGAGTGCCCTCAAATGACACTACTCAAATCAAGAGGCAAACAAAGGCAAACATATGAACTCAAAGATATAGATGGCATAAAAATACCAAAATTCTGAAGAGTTGATCAATCAAAGCTAGAAGAGTGCTTCCAAAAATATGAAAGAAAAGAGTGTCCATATGGTAAATGATCCATCTCACCATAATGCATAGGTACTGAGCCACTGCATCCGCTTAGTACATATGATCAAATACTGAATACATAGATCACACTATCAAACCAAGGAAGTAGTAGAACCAATAGTAGAAACCCACACATAATGCCGACAATGGAGTAATGATAGGAAAACTGAAAAGGATGTCCAATATGAACTGCATGATGAAGAAGAACCAGGAACATCGAAAGTGCAGAGAGAGTAAAAACACAAATAGAGATACCTAAGGCTAATGTCATTGGAGGAACACTCACAAGACAAAAGTAGATGGCAAAGAAAGGTAAACATCAAACCTCCCCTGACACTTTATAATGGAGTGCAAGTACATAGAGCATGAACATGTGCAAGATCCCATACATGCAATAGAATGAAACTTTATCTCAATGTGTGTGCATAAAAGAATGCTACAAAAGTGAAACATACACTGCTCAAAGAAGAGAAAAGGATGCTAAAACAAAAGAACAACCTAAGATGAGCCATTCCACAAAAGGAAAAGATCCCAGGACCTAAAACATCCAAGATATCCACCAGATTGCAAAAAGGGAAAGAAACTGAATAAAATATACCTCAAGAAGAATCTGGAAAAATTACTCATAGTACTGGAAAGGTATCAAAACAAGCTTTCCAATGATATATCATTTTCCCAAAATGGAGTCTGAATGCACAAGATAGAGCTCATGGAGTGTAAAACTAAACATCTAGATTTGACAGTAAAAAAGACCATCAAAAAAGAAAATTCAAAAACTCAATCTTCCAAATCTGATAGAGCTCAGAACCAACTTTCTGATGATATCTCGTTTGTTTGATTTTGACACCATATGCTCAAGTTATGAGAAAAAAACCACATGTATGCGGATAGGCCCAAAAATAGTATCTGCAAAGGTTGACATGTGTTGATGCCAACGCTTTAGGAGCTTAAATTTGACAGTCATATGGTCATCACCACAAATTCACAATAGGGCCTAGGGGGCAAAAAATTTGGCCCCTAGTCATGTGGGTGACTAGGGGTTAGGCTTCAGCTAGGGGCTAAAAAGATTGGCCCATGTGACCTTTAGTTGGTGGTTGAGGGGCTTGTGCTGGCATTAAATGTCACTAATGGGCTAACCTTGTGACTGTTGGTGCTTAGCCTTGATAGTCATGCCGATGATAGCTGGACACCGCTATGGTGACCATGACATCACCGCTATGTCACCGATAGTGACCATGGTGAGACCGCAACACCATCAGTGACCTGCTTGGTGGTGACTGCAATGTGACCAGGACATCGTCAGCGATTGCTGTTGGGTGGTGACCGTGGCCATCAGTGGCACCACCTAGGTGGTCATGCATTTGATGGTGAGTAGCGTGCTTGCAGGGCCATTGAATGTTTTTTTAAATTTTCTATACTTTGCCTTGATTTGTGTGCCAAGGCCATACGACCCTAGTACTTAATTTTTTTTGCTTGCAACAACATCCAAATTAGACATACGTTATATGGAAATGGGGGTTCTTGGCCGCTGCAAGCTCAACGATGAGGTCCTTTTGAGCAAAAAATGCTCCAAAAAACTAGTGACCACCTCGAGATCTGTGTTTGGGTTGGTTACAATTTTTTTTTTCCACAGATTCAAACTTTGTCCAAAATGGATGAAATTTATATGGATTTAGGGGTTCTTGGGTGCTTTTAATGCAACTGTGATGTTCGTTTGAAGCCAAGATGACTAGAAAGAGAGGTCCCCCTAGATCTAACATAAAACCCTCTAAAAATATAGATCTGACAAACACAGTCAAATCTCTCAGGAAGAGGATAGGGGAAAACATATTTGAAGCTCTGGTACCATATTGGATTTGATGAGTAAATAACTCATAGCTCCTAAGAGTACTTGCATGAAAACACCTATCATAGAATGAGAGAGAATCAAGAAGGTAGAGAGGCCTAAATGCATTGATCCATGAGAGAGGATAAATCATTGATGTACAATAGAAAAAGTTGAAATTCAATAATGAATAATCTATTAAGAATACAAAGGAGATAAAAACCCTAAAAGGGTAAAACCTAGGTTGAACAATAATAATTAATAAAGAAATTAATTATTATATGCCTAAAGTTTAGCTTAAGTAGAAAGAGCTAATAAGTGACTTAGTAGTTAAATCAACGTGATTTGATTAATAAGTAAAAACTTTAATACTCTAACAATACAGATTTTAATTCCCGATCACAACAGTAATGCATGGTTATACCTTTAAACCATTGATTTTACAATTTTGGGTTTATACTTCTTTACACAATTTAATCATATAACAACTGATAACATTGAAGAGAGAATGAAATACTGAAAAAAATGAAAAAAATAAGAGATGGAAGAGACACAAATAGTTTGATAACAGAGTTCATCGTTGAGGACTACTTCTTCGGGTCTGCTTCTCAATTTGGGGACCACTTTATTAATGTCGCTAGGCTCAAAATTCCTTATTACAACATCCAAGATTTCAACCTCTCTCTCTCCCTCGCTTACAATTATTGGTGAAAATTAACACCTTGTAAACTCTCACAAATAATCTCCCTTTTTTCCCACAATCTTCTCTCCACCTCAGAATCATCTAAATAATTACAAAATTCCTTCCCCTTTCTAAGAGAATTCTCCCTCCTTTTATACATAAAAGTTTACTAAATTAGGGAAACCACATAATAACCCCTTTTAACAAATTACATAACAAAATACCCCTTTAACAATTCCGGGCATTTGTTTTTATATGCTATGTTGGGGGTTTGTTTTACAACAATAAACCTTATTTAATAAAGGTTGTTTGCTCAAAATACTTTAAATAATAGCTACTGCCAATTAATTATCAAATTAGTAAATATCATAATTGTAGGAACTTATTTTAGTAGATGGGTGCTTGGTGGTTCAACCCTCATTGACTACATTTTTTTACCATAGCCAGTTTGTTTAAACAATAAAACACACTAGTGGAATTTTATGTGGTGCATTGGTGGAGCCTGTAAACTAAAGGTGTGAGATTATGGGTTCAAAACCCATCAAAATAATTTTGCTAAAAAAATCACAAAATTTAAACCACTTCCAATCAAGGGTGCCATGTGGCACCTAATGAGTGATCCACATGGAATTCTAATATGTGACCAACATGACACGTATCAAGCTTTGATTGCCAATTCATCAAACTACCAAGTATGCATGCTGACTACCATGTCATTGTGCCACATGTCAAATTTTGATTGGTCAAACTACCACATCACCTACCTTGCCACATAATGTTGATGTCATCTTTGGTGAACCTTTGATGATAGAACTTTGACTGGTCGTAACTTTAACAAACTGAGTCCATTTTTGAAACCGAATATAGTTCCAGAATCAGCGTGATGAGCACTATGAATTGGCATTATTTTTTCTTGGATTTGAGAAATCAAATTTTCACCTTTTTCTAACTTCCTAGTTTACTTGTTTTACCTAAACTTTAACCATGTATAACTTTTGCGTATGAGCTCCTTTTGACCGCGTTCAAGTTGCATTTGGTTCAGTTATCTAATCTCTTCACAATGATGTTGAGTTTATGAGATTATGAGACTCTAAAAATTTTAGGTCTTTTGGATCCACTTAGATAGGCATCATGTCCCCAGTCTATCCAAACCTAACCTAAACCCATCCCTGGCAAGTGTTTCTCAACACTGTCTAGCTAACTTTCCCAAACCTAGCACATACATTGGTTCTGAGTGCAGGCGGTGGTTTGTGCATGCAACAATTGGTGTAGACATGGATCCACCCCCTCTTTTCTTTAGGGCATGGAGGCCAATTTTCTAAATCAACATCTACACTAGTTTCTTACACCCTTCTTGCGTCCACTTAAATGTTGATCCCACGATCAACATTTGTACAAACATTGATCATAGGATTGGAATCTACGCCATGCTATCTTCATAGAGTATTAATTATTATACAACACCCTATTAATGACACTAAGGAAATGTGAAATGAAAATATGAAGTGTCATTTAGGCACTCACCAAAAGGTCATACTCTACCAACCTCTAAAACACGCACACACGCTCCCCAAGATGGTCTTTCTCCCTTTTCTCTTCCATTGCTTTTACTCTGAGCTCTAATATTTAACTTGGAAATGTTGAAAATGACCTCTTGTAAGACCCTTCGGGCCTACTTATACCCCCATTATGGTCCCATTTTTCTCCCCGACCCTTGTTTTCCTTTCCATTTTCTCCTACCACCTTGTTGGTCATGCAAATTCCTCATTTTCCTCTATTTTCTCCTCATTATTCCTTCTTCCTACCTTTTTTTTGAGAAAATTCCCTAAAATTAATTTTTTGCATTATTTTCTCAAGGGGCACACCCTTCCATCATTGTTGCTCCAACATGACTCCTAGGCCTCTATTTTCCTCTAGGGTATCTTATTTTATTTTCTTTGACGCAATGCCATTCCTGACATCATATCAAAGAGGGGCAAAATGTAGATGTCTAAAAACATCCCTTGTGACTTTTAATCCCTTTAATTAATTAAGACTTATTTAATTAATTCACCTCAGCTATATAGCTAATTTTTGTTAATTAATTATTGTACATTCCTATAAATTTAGCACCTATAATTGAATGCTTTAGGACCTATTAGGCTCCATTTTGGTGATTTCGAGGTTCAAATGCCCATCATGCTTGATCCTAGTGACTTGTCTTGTCTTCTCCTACACCTATTCACTATCCTTGATCTCTTGGTGAAATTTGAGCCTATTTTACCTAGGACACATTGTCAATGGTGATCTATCACTAGGGTTTTTTGGGCCTACATTTTTCCTAGAGCTTGAATTAGGGTCTTATTCTTTCAATTATGGTTGGCCTGGATCAAATTTGAATCCTGAAATGAGGGTGTAAATTATAAAAGGACCTCCTCTCCCCTCATTTGGCATAAGTTAATCAAGTGCAAGATATCATAATCAAGTGAAAGCATTTGGCAACCAAGTTGTCAATATTTCAAGCTAGCAAGAGAAATTAAGGATTTTGATTCAATATTTGAAGGAAAGCATCCAATTCAAGATTTCCAAGTCTCTGTTTCTTCAAGATCCATCAAATGAAAGGCAATATTCTTTAATTGATATGATTTCTCTCCCATGATGACCAAGTAGAGGAATTCTCAATTAAGCAAGAAGATTCATTCATTCATCCTTCTCTCTCTCCTTCTTTGCATGTGGTTATAAAGTATATCTACATTCTAGATCTTGGAGTGACAATCATAGATCTATGCATTTGTGGTGGTATCCTTGATCCTACATCACCTTCCAAGGTCAACTCATTGGATTTCAAGAACATTCAAGAATCTTCATGAATTTAAGGTATTTCTACATCCATTCATGAGGGTTTATGCAAGGTAAATCAATAATTTACCTTTTTACATTATTTTCTCTATGCAATTTCTATTGTATTTCAAGGTTGATTCTTAAATAGGGATTTGACCAAGGCAAATCCCTTTTCCCAACCTTTTCCTCATTTTTTTGCATGCAGGAACAGGTTATGGAGCTATGATTTTAGATTTGAGTAGTATAGAAACATTTTTAGATTCCATGAAACTTTCATCCGAAAGTGCCAAGAAAAGATCGAGTTTCACCTTATCCCCTAAGTACAAATCAGATTTTTCCTTATCCATTCCAATTTTTACTAATTTTTTTGGAGTGGGTCAATTTCATCTTCTGATTTTCATTTCCATCAGTTTTAGCTCACTATCAGTTTATATCAGTCTATTTTAATCAAATTTTTAGTGAATTTTCTAATAAATCAATTATATTACATAATAATTTCCCATTTGATTTTAATTACATTATTTAGTGAAGGAAAAACCTTGTCCCCATTTAGAGACTAAGTCACCTCTCGAGCCTATTAAGGACATTCTTCCTGGCTAATGTGAAATCAATGAAATGAGGAAGTAATTCACTTAGTATGTTTTATGTTACATTTCTCTCCCCATTTCCTATTGTACAATTATATTCCCCTTTCCTCTATACATTTAATTAAATTTATTTAATTACAAAAATTCACTTTATTCTTCTATAGACCTATTGTATTTAAATAATTTGACCCATTCACCCTTCTATTTGAACAATTTTTATTATTTAAATCCCCTCAAATCCTAAACCCTTGGGTTAATTAAATCTTATTTAACTAAATCCTAATCTAAGCCTAAATCTCTAACATCAAAATCACCTTTGAACCTATTACAACTAGCACTTGTCATTGCACCAAAAGATTGACATGTTAATGCTTGATACAACCACTATACTTATAGAAGACACATGAGGTTGTTAAACCATGTCATGAATACTAAAAGGGAATGTTGGTGGTTAGTCCAACAATCCCCCCTTAGCATCACCTGAGGGGATTCAAACCTGTAACCAAGCTATGATACCACTTGTTACAACTAATAGTTGTCGTTGCACCAAAAGATCAACTTGTTAATGCCTGATACAACCACTAGACTTAAAGAAGATATATGAGGTTTTTAAATCATGTCATGAATCCCGAAGGGGGACATTAGAAGTTAGTCCAACAAAACCTACTCACATGATTAGTCCTTTAATTATCCTAATTTTATTATTCCTACAACAATTAGTGGCCTAATGTTGCTCCAACATGTGTGAGAAACTATTCCAAAGGTGGCCAAACACCTTCCTTAAATGGCCAACTACATTCTTACATAGTTTTCCCCTCTTCCCTCTTTGGGATTTTCTCACACATGTGTGAGAAACCTTGAGCCTTTCAAATAATTCCACTTTGTCTCCTCTCTTAAATGACCCATATCTTTAAAAAATTTTCACACATGTGTGAGAAACTCATGCCCTTTGCATCACCAACCACCCTTGCTTGTGTGGCCCTTATGTATCTTCCACATAAGCTCCACCTCATTGATCCAAATTCATCATCGCCCTTCATTGGATTCTAAATCCTATCTATCTATTTCCCTTGATTCCTATAAATAGGAGCCACTTCCTATGCAATTCATCTAAGTTTTTCATGTAGAGTTATAATGCTAGTTTGTGAATCCATTGTTCTTTCATTTTAGAGCTCTCATAATATTATCTTGATCATTTAGCTTATAATTTCATATCATATCATATCATATTAGTTTAGATTCATATCATATAGCATTAGTTATCTTGTATATATTAACTCTTCATTTCAATCATCTAGCTTTGCACTTGTTTATCATCCATCCTCCATTGTAGTTTCCGTATAGCTTCATTTGATCATTTAGGAAAGCTTTACATCTATTTGGGGAACTTATAAATATGTTTGGAGAGCATATTGACATTCTCCACTAAAGGGGAATTATGGTTCTTCTATTTTAGCTCATCTAAGGTATGTGTTAAGTCTTTGTGTTTGTCTTAACTTTTGAAGTAACTTATTTTCCTTGTTCGAGCCTGACTATATATGTATGTATGTATGTATGCATGCATATTTATGTACATATATATCTATATATCTATGTATGAAAATTAATTCTAAAAGTGGTGAGAAAATCAGATAATATTATTATTTTTTCTAATGTTGTGCATGAAATATTGTAAGGATGAATTGGTGCGAGATCACTTTGATTAATAAGAAAAAATAGGTTTTGAAGGGACCTAAAACCCTTTACAAAGTATTACATCAAATTAAAAGCATTAAAGACCACAAGAAAAAGATGTGAACAAGTCAAAACACAGGCCTACAAAGAGGCAACAACACTAACAACGAAAGAGATAGAAAACCCTAGCAAAAAAGAAACCACCTAGAGGAAAAACAAGATTAGACCCCAGCAATACATAGTTGACCCTTAAGGGTCTCCTCCATTTTTTCTTCAATTTACTCCATTCTGCCACTAATGGTCTCAATGTCATTGACACACTTTCTTGCTATTGGAGAATTCTTCTTGACACTTGCCCTGGTCCTCCTTCCCGGTCCACTTCTTTCTCTCTGAGCATCATCCCCTTTTTCTCCACCTTCACCCATGCCCTTTTTGAGAACATTAACTAGAGCTCTAAGATTAGTGCTAGAATCCCTCATACTTTCATGACTATGCTAGAGGAAATTCTTAATCATATCTTCCAACTTATCAACTCTACCAGTAAGAGCATCTAGAGATTTCCCTTTATCCTGATGCTGAATAAGCCCAGTCTCACCGTTCCACTCCTCCATTTCCTTGTGTAACCCGTCGTACCTTTCTTCTAGCTTACGATACTTCATATTCAACATCTTAATTTCCTGAAAGCACCATTTATTAAATTTGAAGGCATAAAGAGCCTCCTCTTTAGACTTTTTCAAAGCCCCTAGGGTAATTTCCTCTCTAACATTGAAATCATCAAACACCAACTTAATAGAGGACTCCCTCACCCACTAGCTACTAACATCTTCCATTTCATCCCCCAACTTAATTGGTGCGAGATTGTTCTTACCCCCAATTATTACAATTTTTTTGCAGGTTCTCCACCACAATATAATTGTGTTTGTTAACACACTAAACTTTATTTAGGAAAATTTCTTTTAATACACTTTATATTTTTGTTGGTTCATTTACTTTGTTGTGAATAATACATTATTCAAGTTTATTATCATTTGCACAAATCTATTTTTGCAGGGAACTAATGACTTATATGAGATTGAAGACATCAAAAACGTACTACAGGTAAAGTCTTTGTGACTTTAATTTGGCAATGACCTACTACACAAAATGTGTTGTTGTGATTTCTTATCTATTTGTTTTGTATATGTATATATTGTTGTATACTTTGTTACATCTTTGTTGTGAATTCTTATATGGTTGTTCTAAATTCTATGTATAATATGTATTACTATATGCATGTTACTCATTCTATATGTGTGTGTGTGTAAATATATGTACATATGTATGTAGGTATATGTGTGTATGTATACACACATATGCAATTGTATAGCTTGCATGTTTAAATGTATTATTGAAATCATAATTACATCTACTTGTGATTCTAGTTTTAGGGCCAAATTTATGATACTATTTAATTCTAGTTGTCATAATTCAAACTACTGTTAATATGTATGTATTCAATGTATAAAAAATTTAGAGGCATAGAGAAATCTGAAACATAAACATAAACATATATGTTTTATTGATAATATAAACATATCTATTTTGTTGACAACATAGACATATTTGTTTTGTATACAACATAAACATATTTGTTATGTTTACAACATAAGCATATTTTTTATGATGACAACATAAAAATATAAGTTTTGTGAGCAACATAAACATATATGTTTTTTTGAAAAACATAAACATACATGTTTTGTCAACAACATAAACATATATGTTTTATCGACAACATAAACATATATGTTTTGTCGACAACATAAACATATATGTTTTTTCGACAACATAAACATATATATTTTTTCGACAACATAAACATGTATATTTTATCAACAACATAAACGTATATTTGTTATCAACAACATAAATGTATATGTTTTTTCGATAGCATAAACATATTTGTTTCATTGATCCACTCACATTTACAAATTAGCATTAGGAAGAGGCCTTACTAAAATCATTCAATACATTTATATGATAATAAAAAAAGGGGGTTAGGAAAACAAAGGGCATTCTAGAGTGGTTACCTAGTGTAACACCTAACCAATTCTTTCTATTGCACAATCGAAAGGAAGATGACCCACCAGGCCCAAAGACTTAAGCACTAAGAGGGTGAAATGATCCTTTGGTTTTTTTTGTGTAAATGTATTAGAATTGACTTGATTTTAGATATATGATTGGAAAATGCAAGATAGAAGACACAATAGATAAAAATGACAATTTGCAAAATATACAAACTGACAAAAAAATGATAGCTTCGCATAGGTACAAACAATAAAAACTAGAGAATACCGCTAAACTATGATTTCAATTTGATGTTATTTTGTAGGGAAGAGGGTGCCAAACACATCCTGTTCTTGAGAAGATGGTGACTGGGGCCTCCTATTCCCAATTATTTTATTTGAACTCAGTTGCAAACTGCCCATTAGGTCCTATACTTTTTGGATTTGAAATGCATGAATGCCACATGTTCCAACACATTAAAAAATAGGGAAAAAGTTGGGTAGAAAGGCATTTCCTTAGTAAAACCCTGGTTGAGGAATCAACCTTGAAATAGAAATTAAATTGCATGAAAGGAAAGTATGTTGATGTAAAGTAAATATTAGATCTACTTTGTGAATGCATATATGATGCAAAAGCATCTCGGTTTCTTGGCAATCATGTATCATCAAAAACATGTTAGAGTTATTAGCTGTGCTTGCTAGTTACTTTTGGACTCTTGGTGAGGTATCCTTGTTTCCACCGAGGAGGCTCAATTGCTTCTTGGTTTGTTTGTTCACCGAGTTGGTTCAGTTGTTCACCGAGTTGATTTTTTGCTACTTTGTAATCTTGCTCATGAGTGGTTTATTTTTTATTTCTATTGAGGCCAACTTGTGCATTCGATTTTGGTCACGAAGTTAATGATGGCGCCTGTGGACCTAAATCTGGGTCATCCCTTTCTCCAATGTTTGATTTAATGAGATGACCTGTTTGGTGTCCTCTTATATAAATATAATAGTATGTTATAGATTTAAGATATCATTTTTTGGATAGAAGATAAAATATGAAGGTTGGCAATTTCGTCGCATGTTTGAGTACTGTTTGTAATTAATTTATGATTATATTGGCTATAACTGGGGAGGCCTTACATCCTGACATGTAAGAAGTTTATCATGAATGATATATGAAATTCCTACATTATCTTTCTCCATGTCTTGTGTATTTGCTTTTGAATGTGTACTGGCAAAGTAGGTTGGTAGTTTGGGTGTACCTTTGGCCTCATCCTCCATTGCCTTGCTTAAGGTGGTATTAGAGCAAGGTTAGATCTGGTTCCTTCTTGTAAACCCTAGTTGATATCTTATTGTGGAATGGAAAATTGTGATCTGACTTGCAATTGCAAAGGGTTTCAAGATGGTTAGTGGGAGGCGAGATGTAGATCCAGCTTAGTGGATATGCTAATACAAATTTTAGGGAGGTTAGAAGCTATTGAGAAAAACCAGTGTCGAGGAAGACATCTTGATGATGTTAGTGATGAAGAAGCTGAAGATGAATAAGGTGAAGCAAAATGTGCACCTATGATGGATCAAGGTGAAGAAATACTTTTGAAGGAATTAACAAATTTTAAGGCTACATCGCATTTCAATCCTCCTGAATATAGTGGAAGGATGGATTTAGATGAGTAGATGGATTGGATAACTGAGATGGAGAAGTATTTTGAATATTAAAATGTTTCAGAGGAAAGGAATGTGAAAATTGCATGTACAAAATTGAAAGGTCATGCATCCTTATGGTGGGAGCATCTACAATTGGATAGAAAGAGGAAAGGAAAAAATAAAATCAAGGTATGAAATAATATGGTGAACAAATTAAAAGGCAAGTTTCTACCTTGTGATTATCAGATTAACCTAGTTAGGAGAATGCAAAGTTTGAAGTAGAAAGATAGATTGGTAAAATATTATACTGAGGAATTCTATGGATTAGACATTAGATCTGGACATATTGAGGATGAGGTAGAAAGAATTTCTAGATACCTAAATGGGTTAAGAATTTCTATTCAAGAGGAAATCAATTTGGTCAAGTTGGAAAGCATTGAAGAAGCTTATCAGTTTACCCTAAAAGATGAGGAGAAATTGAACAAAAGACATGAGAAAAGAAAAAGAGGAAGAGGTAGAGGTAGATATTATGGTGAAAATAACATATCTAATCAAGGCAAAACAAATTAGGATAAAGTCAAGATTGAGTGGAAAGGTGAAATTTCTTCCAAAGGAAGCAGTAGTAACTATCGAGGTGGCTATGTAAGAGGTGGATTCTAAGAAAATTGTTATAATTGTGGAGGATAAGGACATAGGTCATTTGAGTGTACACATTCAAGAAAGAAGGTTAGTAGTAGTAGAAAATGCCTTGGTGCAAGAAGACTCACCAAATGAACTAGAGAACAAAAGTAACTTGATGGTCAGAAGAGCATTATGGAGTGAAAGTTAGAAGGAAGACCTGGTAAGGAAAATTTTGTTCAAGACCAGATGCAGAGTTGTTGATAAAGTGTGGAAGGTAATCATTGATAGTGGAAGCTCAGAGAATCTGGCATCTATGGAAATGGTTGCAAATTTGCAGTTGGAAAGGTTGAAACACCCGAAGCCCTATCAAATTTCATGGATCAAGGATGAGCATACACTATTGGTAAGTGAATAATGTTATGTAAATTTGAAAATTGGCAAGTACTATGATAAGGTGTTCTATGATATCATTCCTATGGGCTGTTGTCATATTTTGTTGGGTAGACCTTGGAAATATGATAGACATGCTATATATGATGGGAGATTGCATAAATATACTATTTGGGCTGATGGGAAAAGAGATATCTTGTTACCTTTGATTGAAGAATTTGTTGGTAATATTTGTCCATCTATGAAAGTTTGTTTGATGGAAGGAAGAAAGTTTTTTAAGGATTTGAAGAAGAATTATGTATGTTTTGATGTGATTCCTAACAAACTGAGTGAGAAAATAGTGGATAGTTTCCCTGATAAGGTTGATAAATTACTTAGAGTACAAAGAGATCATTTTTGATAATGTACCTGATGGTTTACCACTAAAAAAAATCATTGATAATTGTATGGATCTGATTCCTGGAGCTAGATTACCGAATAAAGAAGCACATTATTTGACACCTAAAAGAATGAGGAACCTAACCAACAAATCCAAGCGTTGTTATAGAAAGGTTAGATCCAAGAGAGTTTGAGTCCATGTGCTGTACCAACTGTATTAGCACCTAAGAATAATAGAGAGTGATGAATGTGTATTGATTCCAGAGAAATCAACAAAATAATAGTGAATTATCAGTTTCCTATACCAAGAATGGATGACATAATGGATAGTTTAAGTGGAGAAAAGTATTTTACTAAAATTGATTTGAAGAGTGGATATCATCCAATCAACATCAAAGAAGGTGATGAATGGAAGACTTATTTCAAGACAAGAGAAGGTTTGTATGAGTGGTTGGTTATGCCTTTTGGTTTAACTAATGCACCAAGTACTTTTATGAGATTTATGAATGAGGTTTTGAAGAAATTCTTGGGTAAATTTGTGATTGTATACCTGTATGACATTTTGATATTCAGTAAGACTAGAGAAGAACATTTTTTGCACATTAAACAGGTATTGCAAAGATTGAAAGAAGAAAAGTTGTTGATTAACTTGAGAAAGTGTTCCTACATGAAAGAGGAGATTGTATATTTGGGATTTGTGATTTCAGCTGATGGTTTGAAGATGGATCTTGAGAAAGTTGAAGCTATTTTGAATTGGTCTACACCTAAAAATGCTAGTGAGAAGGTTGTTGAATTGCCTATGTTAGCTTTACTTGATTTCAATAAGGTATTTCAAGTTGAATGTGATGCAAGTGGTAGTGCAAAAGGAACTGTTTTGAGTCAAGAAGGTACACCTATTGCTTTATTTAGTGAGAAATTGAATGATGCAAAAAGGAAATTTTTTGTGTATGATTAAGAGTTCTATGCTATTGTTCAAGCCCTAAAGAAATAGACACATTATTTGATACCGAATGAATTTGTGTTGTATACTAATCATAAGGCATTATTGTATTTGTGTAGTCAGAATAAGTTGAATTAGAGACATATGAAATGGGTTGAGTATTTGCAGAGTTATACATTTATGATAAAACATAAGAGTAGAGTCACTAATCGAGTTGCTGATACATTGAGTAGAAGAAGATCTTTGATGACTAAAATGAGAATTGAAGTTCTTGGTTTTGATGACATGAAGGATTTATATGAAATTGACCCTGATTTTTTTGAGTTGTGGAGAAAGTACAGAGAACCTATTCAAGATCAACTGAGTACTAAATGGGAAGACTATTTCATTCAAGAAGGTATGTTATTTAAATGTATTCAGTTGTGTATACTGAGAGGATCAATGAGAACTAATTTGATAAAGGAGAAACATAGTAGTGGTTTGGCTGGACATTTTGGCATTAATAAAACATTGAATTTTCTTAAGGAGAGATACTTTTGGCCACAGTTGTATAAGGATGTTCCGACATTTGTGAGAAGTTGTGGAGTTTTTCAAGTTTCAAAGGGAGTAAGTCAGGATACTAGATTGTATACACCAATTTCTATTCCTGAGAAACCTTGGATTGATATCAGTATGGATTTTGTTCTTGGCTTATCGAAGACACTAAGAGGTAATGATTCTATATTTGTTATTGTGGATAAATTTTCTAAGATGACACATTTCATACCCTATAGGAAAACATCAGATTTAGTACATATAATAGATCTTTTCTTTAAGGAGATTGTCAGATTGTATGGATTACCGAGGACTATCATCTTTGACTGAGACATTAAGTTTGTTGGTTATTTTTGGAAGACTCTATGGAAAAAGTTGGGTACCGAGTTGACGTATAGTTCTTCATTTCATCCACAAACTGATGGACAGATAGAGGTTGTAAATAAAAGTTTGGGTAATTTGTTCAGATGCTTAGTTGGAAACAAAATGAGTAATTGGGATTCTATGTTGGCACAAATAGAATTTGCATACAATAATTTAGTGAATAGGAGTACTGGAAAAATTCCTTTTGAGATTGTTAATGACACACAACTAAGAGGTATATCAGATTTGAAGAACATTGCTGGTGAAGAAAAGAGAAGTGTTGAAGGAGAAGAATTTGTTGATTTCATGAAGACATTACATGAGGAAGTGAAACATAAGTTGGAACATAATAATAAAAAATACAAGAACAAAGAAGATAGATCAAGAAGACGTAAGAATTTTGCAATTGGAGATGAAGTAATGGTTTATTTGAAAAAAAAGCATATTTCCTGGTGGAACCTATGGAAAATTGAAAATGAAGAATTTTGGTCCCTGTAAGATATTGAGAAAGTTTGATAGTGGAAATGCTTATGAGTTTGAGTTACATGATGACATGGATATATCACCTATATTCAACATTGCAGATTTGTATGAGTATCATGAATCTGATGAAGAAATGACAGTACCAAATGATTATACTAAGAAGCATACAGAAGAAGTTGAGAAGATTTTGGAACAAAGAGTTGGTAGAAGCACAAGAGGAAAAGAGTACATGGAATATCTAGTAAAATGGAAGAACAAACCAATTGAAGATAATTCATGGATTTTACAATTTGAGTTGGATTCAGCTTAGGTTGTACCTATTGCATGATTTAGAGAATCATTTTGAAACAACCCTAGGTGTCTGATGTAGGATCATCTCAGGTTCTTGGAAATCCTATATCACCAAAAACATGTTAGAGTTGTTAGATGTGCTTGGTAGCTACTTTTGGGCTCTTGGTGAGGTACCATTGTTTCCATCAACAAGGCTCAGTTGCTACTTAGTTCATTTGTTCACCAAGTTGGTTTAGTTGTTTACCAAGTTGGTTCGGTTGTTCATCGAGTTGGTTTAGTCATTCATCGAGTTGGTTTTCTATTGCTCGGTAATCTTTCTCACTGAGTGGTTTATTTTAGATTTATGTT
This sequence comes from Chamaecyparis obtusa, assembly GCA_027943335.1. NCBI lineage: Eukaryota > Viridiplantae > Streptophyta > Pinopsida > Cupressales > Cupressaceae > Chamaecyparis > Chamaecyparis obtusa. The sequence goes on from BSBK01004674.1 coordinate 112,891, forward strand.
GAGAGCAAATTATGCATTTGATTTTGGTTGTAGATTTAATGATGACATTGATCATTGGGATGTGTGTGGACCTAAATATGGTTTGTCCCTTTCTCCAATGTTGGATCTAATGATTTGACATGTTTGATGACCTCTTGTATAAATAAAATAGTATGTTGTAGATTTAAGGTATCATTTTTTTGGATATAAGATAGAATATGAAGGTTGGAAGTTTCCTCGCATGTTTGAGGACTATTTATAATTGATTTATGATTGTACTAGTTGTAACCAGGAAGGCCTTATAGCCCAGCATGTAAGAAGTTTTTCATGAATAATATATGAAATTATTGCATTCTCTCTCTCTTCCTATCTTGTGTATTTGATTCTGACTGTGTACTGGAAAGGTAGGTTGGTAGTCTAGGTGTGCTTTTGGCCCCATCCTCCATCACCTTGCATTAATATACCTCCACAAATTGATATTGAAATCATTATTTCTATGAAGATGCTTTTATGTTTCTTGGATAGAGTTGTATGTTGACTTTGAATCTTGGAATGTAAAGAAGAATCAAGGGCTCCCTTAAAAAATTCATTGATCCAAAGGTACTCCTCAAAGATATTACATGTTGTTATGATTGATTGACTCTTGCCTTGAAGGATGGATGGTTGAATGAATGTATATGGATAAAGGATCTTCTTTATTTATTGAGGTCTCCTCTTGTTTTCCATCATGGGAGAGAAGATTGATACAATGGAGATTATTGCCTTGAATATTCCTTAGAATTCTTGAGAGATGCTTGAAATCTTTATCTTGAATTCTTGGATGCAAAATTGTAGGAGAGCACTTGAAATTCAACTTGTCTGATATCTAAATTAGGAGAGATAGGTTTCTTTCTTACCTCTCACAACATTTTGAAGCTCAAAAATCAAAGAAGGCCAATGGGAATTTATAAATAATGTTAAATCAATAAGAAAGGCCCCAAATTTAAACTTCAGGGAGAAAAGAGGGGAAGAAGTTACCATGGGAATCCTCTTCCAAATAAGAGAATACCTAGGACATCCTCTTCCTACTAAAAGAGTGTGAAAATTGAATTGAGAGTTAGGAAGATGGAAAGAAAGCCAAAAATATAAGTGGTGTGAGGCTAGATAAAGTCTAATGGACATGAAATATTGATAACATCAAAATGGTGCCTAATTGAGTGATCATTTTTTATAAAGGCTCAGAAACTAGGTATAATTCCAAACTCAGGGATTGGACATTTGACCGAGCAGTTTATCCTCCTTATAAAAATCATTTAGTATGTCAACCCAGGGGCGTGTTACTTGAAATAGGCCAGCAAGATATATGCACCAAGTACCACTCAACCACACATTCTATAGTTGCTGCAGGAAAGAAATGCTGAAAGGAAACTATCTTATGATTGGAGGAAACAAGTACTAGAATGGAAATTAAACTAAAGCTACAAAAAAGTAAGTACTAGAATGGAAATTACAAAAGTGATAATGCTAAAAAAACATGAAGACTCTTGCAAACTATGCTATAATGCTTCAGTTGTTCCACTGCTTTGGTTGTAGGAAGTGTTAGCTAACCTATGGATTTGGCTGTAGGAATAAGTTGACACTTAACATTGAAATAGTGGAAATGCAGGAAAGCAAGTTTAACTAAAATGAATCTAACTAACTATGGATCTCTCACCAAGTGGGCCCCCTTGGATGAGTATCCCAAATACAATTACACAAATTTAAATCTCAACACTTCATTTGTTCATTGATTGAATAACTGAGTACATAGATGTATAAACTAGAAATAATAGAAAACTATATTGCTAATAAAAAATGATGATGCCCTCCTTTCTCACGTAGGAGTGAGGCTTTATTTAAAAGGACAAATTTTAACAACTAACTAATAGTGCCACAAAAATAGGTGAAACTATTATTACAACACTACTAATAGAAAAGGAGGAAAGATATAAAACTGGAACAAATTAGATCTAGAAAAGAGGAAAGATCTACTGTGATAGAAAATCTAACTTCCCACTCTCTCCTAGATTTCCTCAGAGAATTCATCATGTTACCTTGGTCTTTTCTTGGTGACTGCCACCTTGATCATCTATAAACCTTTTGCTGGTGTTGTGTTGATGTTTCTCCGCTAGAGCTTGCTGAAAGACCAGGTCGAGCATCCAGTGTATGATTGCACTTCACCTGGTCAAGACAACGATTTCTATTTTGATGCATTGCAATTCAAAGGTTAGGATAAAGACATTCATGGTAATAAAAAACAAAATACGCATGCATCATCTATGTTTAAACAACTATTTTACTAATAAAAACATAATCATAACTTCAAAGAAAGTAATATAGTGTTGTATCATCTTAAAATGGAAGCACTTCCATGATAAGAGAATTTAGCCCTCTAAGTGAGTGGTCTGGGGTCATGTTAAGCACCTTGATCAGGTCTTTGCATGTATCTAGCTTTTCCCCCTATTTTACCTTCCTCTGCACCTGATTTTCACTTCATATCTACATTTCCTGGCATTCTGGGCTAGGGTCTTGAGGTTTTTGACCTGAAGGTCAAACTCAAACTTGAGGGTTAAAGTAGACCTTGAATCTAACCTAGGTCAGGGTCAACCTTGACCCTGACCTAGGGTAGAGTCAACCTTGTCCCTGACCCCAAGTTCAAATTTCAAGTTTTTCTTATTTCCGGGCATCGAGTTTTGGAAAGATTCTTTTTCCCGCCTTCGAGTTGGCCATTTCGGGTTTCAGAATGGTAAATACTTAAATTGCATTTAATGTACATATATTTATAAAGGTTAGGACCTAATTGGGATTTAATTCTCCAAGGTGGCCCTTCTAGAGGTTTGTGCCCTAGTTCACTATAAAAGGAGGCCTTCCTCTCTCATTTTCACATCGACTCATCCATTATTCATATCTCATCTCAAGCAATTTCATGAGAAATCTCTCAAGTGAAAGAAAGTGAATTCAAGCATTCAAGAAAGCCTTCAAGCATTCAAGTGTTCAAGCATTCATCCATCAAGGAGATCCATTGTTAGCCATTGAAGGATTCAATCTCTTTGGAGCCCCCTTGAAGATCCATCCTTCTACATTCATCCAAGCCTCCTCATATGAGAAGATCAATTCAAGATTGGTGTTGAAGATCAAATGACATTGATTTGAGGCATCCTACATTCATTCTACATCCATTGGAGCATCCCTACTTGTGGATTTGAGAACTTGAATCCTCTACAAGGACTTCAATATAAGCGAGGTGAATTGTTTCATTTACTTTGTTTATGCACATTACATTTCAATTCAATTTAATGTTAATTCCTAAATTGGGGTTTGACCAAGGAAAACCCCCCATACAAACAACAAAACCCCCTTTTTCTTGTAGGTACAGGTGCAGAATTTCAGCTCTGAGAGTAGATTTGGATACCCTTTTTGGCAAACTTTCAAGATCGGCGAACAAGGTCAAAATTGACCTTCAAATAAAGAATGTAGCCTTTGACCTTTTATGAGGGTCAAAGACTACCTACTGTCAGAAAGACAAAAGATTTCAAGGTTTTCTTCATCTTGGCATTTCCAGTTTGAAATAGGTTGCAGAATTGCCCGAAAGTACACACAGACATTAGAAATTGGCATTTTCTAGATTTGCCCTATTTTGAGGTTAGTACTTGTATTTCAATTATTTCAAATTTCAAGCACATCTCCTTCATAGGGAAATATAAGGTTTTTCTTCCTCTTTCATATTCTCCATAGATTGATTCGATTGTGCATTAACCTTTTGGTTGATCAAATTGGATCTCTCCTTTGGGAATTTGGATTTAGGAGTGGATCTCATAGTCTCCCCATACATTACATTGAATAGGGGTGATTCCATTTTACCACTATTCATTTTGGTGAACCTGACTAGCTTACTCTCTTTCTTTTTGGTATTAGATATCATATTATCTTTTGGTATTAGATTTCTCTTTTGTGTTAAATATTGCATGGTAGTTATATTTCAAAAATACAAAAATATTCATGCTTTATGTGTTCTTAGTTTAGTTCATTTGCATTACATTGGTTTATGAGCTTTACTACTACTAGTCCTACTTATAACGTTCCAGTTAGAAGAAGTCATAGACTCATGGGTGCTTTTGATCCTGAATCTTCCTCTCCTTTCCTTAAGATCCTGGATGATAATTTGATTCTTCATGATTCCAATCCTACAATGGAGCAAAACTCTTCTCACTCATCTCATGATGAGGATGATGCTTTAAGGGTTCCTCTTGAACAAGTCCAAAAACTTTCAACTGAACTTGATAAAATGGGTAATTGCCTCATTCAAGAGAACCATAATCAAGATTCTATTCAAGCTATAGAGGCTCTTAAGAAAGTTCTCCGTGATAGTGATCAAGGTGTTAACCTCTTGCATGGTAATACTCACCTCGTCCATTCAAATTTTAAACCTTTAGCTCTAGAAGCTCAAGATTTAGGGTTGATTCCTCCTATCATTAGTTTTGAACCTCCTTCTAATCCTTTACCTAGTATTCCTACCTATACTCCTTTGGTGATTGTGATGGTTCCCTCTATTCCTATGAGTGTTCATCCTGTGTCCCTTCCTACATCACAACCTTCATATCATAATGTTCCTTTTACTTATTCCACTCTGCTTCCAACTGTAGTTCCTAGTGTTCCTCCAGTTGTGTCTTCTATTCCTACAGCTTCTTACAGTTTACCTAGTGTGTCTAATGTTTTTATTCCTCCTATTTATTCTAATGATTCAACAATCATCAGTTTATCTCAAACTATGTCATCCTTACAACAACAAATTTCTTCCTTAACTCAAAATAAGTTTAGTATTCCTACATGTGACATGGGAAGTCCTTTGTCCTCGGATATTATTGATACTCTTGTTCCTCAACAAGGTGATATGCCTCATCTTGAGAATTATAACGGAAAAGGAGATCCCATTCATCATGTTAAAAAATTCCAAATCCTTTGTAGTGATTACGCTCATGACCATAGGATTTTAGCCAAACTGTTTGCTAGAACCTTCCATGACAAGGCCTTACAATGGTATTGTTCCTTGCCTCATTCTATCGATTCCTTTCCAAAACTTGCTAATGCCTTTATTCAACAATTTCAAAACAACATTGGCCTGCAAGTGTCTTTGATTGATTTGATGCATTGTAAACAAAGTGCTAAGGAAAAATTAACTAAATTTATTGGTAGATTTAAGCATTTGCATGCTCAGATTTCCTATCCTATTCCCGATATTGATATTCAATGTATGTTTATTTCAAATTTGCAAAAGGATATTAGAGATAAGATTTTGCTTACTGAATTTACCTCTTTTCAACAACTTTGTGCAGCACTTCATCATTATCAATTACAAGTGAGTCAATTTGAGAGCAACACTCCAATAGCTCCTGTTCTAGTTGATAAGAGTGATGCTTATCCTAATCCAAAAAAATTTAAAAAATTTAACAACTATGTCAAGATAAACAAACAAGCGAATGTAGTTGCTGATCAAGTTGTTGTTGCATCTCACAATGCCACTTTTGCATCCACTACTTTTCAATTAAATCGTACATTTACTCCTCTTCTGAATCTTTACATGCTATTATGAATAGGTTGTTAATTGCTAATATGATTACCTTACCTCCTATTTGAGCTCTTTTACCTACTACAATTGCATCTAAATCTTTTGATCAAAATGCTTTTTGTCAATATCATTGTTAGAATGGTCATGACACTGAGAAGTGTTATTCTTTAAAACATAAGGTTCAAGACTTAATTGATTCTAATGCCTTATCTGTTTATAATTTTGATGGTAGTGGGAAAAAATTTGTCTCTCCTCCTTATCAAAACCTTCAAATCTATATGAATCCTTTACCTACGCATGATACTAATACCATTGCTCAACCATCTGCTATGGAAATTATGTATGGTTCAAAGATGGATGATCTCAATCATGTTGGTAATCAAGTGGAGCATGTTGGTCAATCTATATCTCCACCTCAATCTCAACCTCAACCTCTGATTCAACCTCAAGTACAATCTCAACCTCGACCAAAACCTAAACTTTAATTGAAAACTCAACCTAAACCTTGACAACAACATAAGAATAAAAGACCTCAGGAACTTTTGATTACCTTTGATGACTCTGAAACTATTAAACCTCCTGATGGCCCCCTTTACATTTATGCTAGGATTTCTTAGAGACCTACTTGTGGTTGTCTTGTTGATCCTACATCCTTAGTCAATGTTATTACTGAAGAAAATCTTTTTATGAAAAGCTTACAACATGATTCTTATGATACATCAGATGTGTGGATTCAAACTTGCAATGGTTTTCTTTATCCATCATTTTGTTCTATTACTTTACTGGTTGAACTTTGTGGAAAAATTGTGAACACTACCTTTGTTGTGGTTCCTACTTCTAATCAATTTCAAGTTAAGCTAGGTTTACCTTGGTTGAATGCCATGCATGCTATTGCTTCACCTATCCATAAGTGTCTTAAATTCATTCATTATGAAGAAGTGAAGATGGTTAATCATAGTTTATATCAACCTTCTAGGCCCAAAGATTGTGCTGCTCTTGATTTCTTTTGGCCTTCATTACCTAATTCATGTCCTCCTCGACCTGATAATCTATTTCATTCATATCAAGCCTATAAACATCGTAAGATTCTTGAATTAAGCATACCTCTTATGGATCTTAATCATGGTCTTTTGTCTACACCTTCTATACCTCCTTTAACTATGGATTCTAGTTCTGTTAATCAAGTTCCTTCTATTGATCTTCTTGAAAAACCTAAGAAAGATCCTGTGATTATTCCTCCTATTGTTGATAATCCTATTGATCTTCCTAAAGAACCTGTGAAGGATCCTATGATGGTTCCTCCTAGTTCTCAACCTATTTCAAATAAATCAAAACATAATTGATCTACTAATGAACATAGTAAGAAGCGTTGTGCTCATGCTAAAGCTCGTAATTCTATTCTTCAAAGATCCCTACCTTCTTCAGATAAATCTATGCATGATGTGTTAGAAGTTGTTACTAATAATAAGATGCATGATTATGATGATTCTATTCATATCTTAGATCCTATTTTGATTAATTTGGATGAAGAGGATACTCTTGATGATATTGATGATGTTAATGATGAATATGAGGCTATTTACATTGACATTGATTTACCTAATATGCTTTCATCACAATTAACTCTTAAACCTAGTGTCAAACACTGTGATTCTCAAGAGGATCCTGTAATCACCTAAAAATGGACAAGGATCAAATCAAATCAAATCAAGGACATAATTGAATCAATTGAATCACAATGCACATTTAGCCAATCAAAATGAAAATCAAGTCTTAATTCAAGATCGATCAAAATTGAGAGCATTTTAATCAAGTGCAATCAAATTAAAATACAATTAATTCAATTAATTGTATAGTCTTGGATTAAATTAAATTCAACCCATTCAAGGGGTACATGGCTAAAAAAATTCATTTAAACCAATTAATAAAAATCAATTACTCTCAACAACCCAAAAGGAGAGGAAAATCAATCAACCAATGAAATTGAAGGAAAGACACTCACATGGATCAAGCCAAATTGAATCTTAGCCATCCATCTTGTCTACTTGTCCCAAGCTTTGAGGACACAAACTTTGCTTTGTCTTCAAAGGGTGGAACCAAAGACTTAACCCCAACTCAACCATGATCAAATGCAACTACACCTCCTCACCTTGGGAATTCTATAAAAGGAAGGCTAAAATCCTTCATAATTCATCAACCACATATCTGAGAATTGCATCAAACCTCTTGCAATTTGAGTTTAGAGAGAATTTTAAGAGAAATTTTAGCATTTTATCTTTGATAATTGTTAGCTTTAGCATTAGCATTGTTTCATCTTCATCATTCTCATACTAGGACTATAATTAGTGAGAGCTTGCTGAGAGCTATTCATTATTCATTCTAGTTAGAGAGTCATAGGATGCTCAATTAGTCTTTGATATTGTGAAATAGTTGCTCTAGTGGTTGTATTTAGTTATTATTTCATTCATTTGTTATTGATTAACCCTAATTCTATGAAGATACATTTATTTGTATACAAAATGGCACCCACCTGTTGAACCTACAACTGATTTACAACTGATTGGAGAGATTGTTGAAACAGTGATTGAAGATCACATGAAAAGTGGTTGTATAGATATACAATATGTTAAATCAGTATTATGTTGTCATTGATGTCAACTAGTTTCATATTAGTTTGACAAGTACTTATCTTGTAAGTTATCATACCGAGACATCTGAAGAATGGTGGAAGATGGTCACAACAGATGAGGATAAGGAATGCATTGGATAACTTATTGATGAGTCTTTGATCTCATTATATTGACTTTAGTATGTTGTATTCATCTATTATGGAGAACAGAATTGAAAGACACAAAGCAGTGTTTGTTAGTAAAATAGAATAGCTTAATGTTTACTGAGAATCTTAGTGTAAACACTGACGACAGTATACACCGACACAGTGTGTTGTATATCAAGCTCAAGTTTAATCGATGAAGGTTTACTGATGCATTTCTTTGTTAACCGAGGAAAACAAAATTGAACTAAATGATTAGTTTAGCTGACAAGTTGATGAGCTAGATTCACATGATTTCGAGGTGGAGTCAAAGTTTGTTACAAGGATCTACGGCTAACAAAATTTAAGAAAGATTTGATGGAGGAGATTTAAACATGTTATTGACACATCAGCCGAGGAAGTTTAAGCAGCAAAATCAGTGGATATGATTAAGCGGCAAAATCTAATGGATGAAAATAAAATGGCTTACATGTCTATTTAAGGGAATGAAAATTACATTGAAAGATATATAGAAGAAGGAGATACTGTAGGAGTAGAGTGTGAACTAGTATTCATGCAATTCTAATCATATAGGTTATTGAACTGAGCTACAGAATAAGAACTGAGCTACAAAGAGGAACAATCGAGCTACACAGAGCAATTATCGAGTGATTGTAAGTGAAATTGATGTTAAGATCTGAAGTGATATATTGGTTAGAAATATTTGTGAGAGAAAAACATTGATCTGTAATCTGCAATTTGTTGTACCAAGGTAGATCAACTTATTGTTACTTTCTAATAATTGTAAATAATGTAAATCTCTTAACCGAGTGGACTTTTAAGTCTTATTTGTGTTTCATTCTAACAAGTGAAACATTGTTATCCTGTAAACCCGCATAGTGAGTGCCATGGTGGTTGAAAGATGACTTCTAGTGTAAAATCCTCTAACAAGGTCACACCTGAAAGTGTGTATTGTAACCTTTAACAGGGTTGGGTCTTCACCGACCTCACTTTAGAAGAGTGAAAATTTTGGGTTGCCGGTTTCCAGGTGGTTTTTACCTTAACAGGGTTTCCACATTAAATCATTGTGTTATGTGTTGATTGTGATATTTGTTTGCTATCATACTTTGCATTTTAACTATTTGATTTAATCGGTAATTATGAAGAGTCTTTAACTGAAGATCGGTAAAAACACTGATAGTGAAATATATATTTGTTTACCGACTGACAGAAACTTGAGAAATAATATTTTGGATTACTCATTTTGTTTTGGGACTTGGATAACTAATTCACCCCCCCTCTTAGTTATTCTAACACCACCGTGGGGCAGTAAGCCTCATTTCATCAATTTTATCATTTAAATCATCTTTTTGTATTCTATTATTTGCTATTTTTTGTGAAATTTTGCAGGAAACAGGTAAAGTCACACCTACAACACATTCAGTCATGCCTGCAATAGATTTGATGATGCCTATAGGCTATGTATTGATGCCTATTTGCTAACTGTACATGCCTGGTTGAATCCTTCTATTTCTGTCTTAAACATTCTCTTATCACCTCAAAGGAAAGAAGTCATGCTTCTGTGACAAAGTTTCACAGCCTTTGATCAAAACAGTCACGCTTACAAGCCAAGAAGTGTGGTGGATGGAGAATTACTTGTCTCCTATTGCCAAGCTTTGATCTGCAATTGGATAAATCACTCACGCCTACTCTCTGTTATCTTACACTTTATGTTGATTCATTATCGCTTTGAGTCAATTTGTTGTCACTTTAGCAAATAAACTTTACGCTTTGAAATAATTTACTTACACTTGCTAAATTTTGTGTCACCTGGTACATTGTTAAGTGTCGCTTGCTAACATTAAAGTTACGCTTATGAGAAATTTACTGTCGAGTATTTGTTGGACAATGTCGCTTAAGGTTTTCTGTCATAATTTTCTTGCACATTAATAAATTTCACCATCTAACTCTCTATTTTTGCATTTTGATAGTAAATGAATAGGCATCCTAAGGTACAAAAGCCAGAACGTAGATTTAACCAAGAAGAGAAGGCACTTGCAAAAAGGATCAAAAGGGAGAACCAAGCACACATCAAAGCTATCCTAGAATCAACACAAGAAGAAGATAATCAGTTATACCAAAAATACCTTGCTATAATTGAAGCTTATAAGAGAAAATTTATCTCTTTAAATTGGATTTTCAGTCCTTAAATTCAAGTTTTTGGTTAAAAAATTCATTGCATAAAGCCTTGTGTTGTCAATTTTGATTTTGGTTTCCCCTTATTTTGAGTGTTTGTGTTGACTAACTTGTTGGAGTACACACACAATTGGAAGGAGCTATTTCCAAGGTGAGTGAAATAAAATGAAATCACTCAAAAATGCCCCTAACTTTGGTTAGCTATGAATAAGGTAAGCCTAAACTAGTGAATTCTTCCTTAGCTTGCAACATTTGATGCTTTCCAAATCTAGTAATTAAAATAGGAAAAGAACCAAAACACTTCAATTTTTAAGAATCTCCTTGTCAAGAGATTGGGAAAGAACCATTTCATGTTTGAGTGTTTGGAACAAGGAAAGGCAATAGGGATATGCTCTTCACTTTTTAAGTGAATCAAACTCCCAAACTTGTCCTACCAAGTTCATTTCTTGCTTTCCATGAACATGCTAGAAATTTAGTGGGCTCGCCTCCCAAGTTTGCCTTAGCAAGGCTGGTGAGAGGGACAACCCAAGTGGGACACACTTTCTTTTACCATGAGAATCCAACCCACTTTAAAATAAAATGCATGCATCCTTAATGGGGTGTGTGACAAATGAATTTTGATTTTTCAACCTTCGTCTAGTAGTCCTCACGGATTGCACAAAATCATACTTCAGTGCATGTGGGAAGCCCCTTTATTGGGAGATGAGAGATTAAAGTCTATTTGAATGGAATCCATATTAAAAACCTTGATAAAGTAGCAAAGAACACCTTTTTAGAGCCATGTTTATGAACCAAATCTTGTGCTAAGGTAGGTGCTTGAAGTGTCTTCTTGTGAAAAACCTGTGATAACGTTCTACAAATCAAACATTTTGTGTTTAAGGGGTTAAAAGAGATAGGTGAATGTGTGGTTGTTGGGTTTGAAATACATATACAAGTGAGAGATATCCATTGGAAATCATCTTATATTTTAAATCTTTTCAATAATAAAATCAACAACTCTCATATCAAGGAGTAATTCAAAAATGAACCTTTGTTGGATGTCGGTTTCCACGCGATCCCACACATATAGAGTTGCATTACCAGGTGATAGCACTCTTTTTGTAAACCAAAGACAAGAAGTTGAATACCAAAGCAATTTTTGAGACCCAAATCAAGAGGAAATCTTTACAAATCTATTTGAACTGAGACTTGAAGAGATGGCGGATAGAAATTCAAATTATCAAAATCATAACACCAATCACGCCAACCATGATCCTAAGGAAACAATGGAAGAAAAAGTTGAGAGGGCTTCCCAAGACCTAGAGTTTCTAGAGGTTATGGAGAAATTGATAGATAGGGATAGGGAGAACTTCTTCCTAAATCTTGCACAAAAGGGAGTAAAGCTTCCTTATGACTTTGACATTGACCAACTTAGGAAGGACCAGTAGCAAGATGACCCTATGAACATTATGACTAGAAAAATTAAGGCCTTTCAAGAGAAAATAGATACCTTAAAGAAGGTAGCTGAACCTAAGACCTTCTCCATTGAAGCTTTGTGTCCTTTTCCTTCTGACAAAAGCCTAGTTATGGTGTCATTTCCTTTCAACACCATTTTTCCTAAATATGATAAATACATGGGTAAAATAGACCCACAGGATCATTTGAGAGAGTTTTGCACCCTAAGTATAGAGTTCATGCATAATGATACTTATCTAATGAGACTCTTTCCTAGAAGCTTAGGAGGACCTGCAATGGAGTGGTTTTCAAAACTACCCCAAGAAATCAAGACTTTTGAGGAGTTGGCCTCAAAGTTCATAACCCATTACTCTTACAACATTGAGCATGAGATCACGATGCTCAAGTTATGCGATACCAAACAAAAAGATGGAGAGTCCTTCTTAGGATTCTTACAAAGGTGGAGGTCCATTTTCACAAGGTATCCATGAACTATTCCTGAGAAAGAGAAGATGGAGATCTTTACCAATAACTTGACCGCTGAAATGAATTATCAACTACAACTCCAATGTCCTCCAACATTTGAAAAACTTATTGAAAATGGAGTTAAGATTGAAGATGTCTTGGTCAAAAGAGGTGAGATTAAATTATTTAAAGACAATAAATCCAACAACAACAACAACAATGGCAATAACAATAATTATGTTCCTAAATATTTCAATAATCAAGGGTCCAACAATCACAATGATAAATTGAAATCATGGAATAAAAATAACAATAAAAACCTTGTGAATGATGGGGTTGTGGAGTCACACAACTTGAAGTCTACCCCTTTTATTATACCCTATGGAGTGAATTCTTCAAACAATGTTAATCAAGCAAGCAAAGCTCCATATAATTCCAACAATTCTAAAAACAACAATTCCAATACTTCCAACAATAAGACTTGGGATAAATCCAAATCAAACTCCAATTACAATAAAACAAAATTCACCTACTTGGGTGAACCTTTGGAGAATGTACTAAGAACCTTGTTGGCGGGTCAAGTCATCACATTACCCGAGATATCAAGTTATGAACCACAAGTCAAGCCATATTGGTGGAATGAATCTCATTATTGTGAATACCATCAGAAAAGAGGTCATCCAACCAACGAATGCATGCAATTGAAGCACTTAGTACAAGGCCTAATTGATAACAACACCATCAAAATCAAAGGACCTCAAAACAATGGGGACCACATAGCCTACAAAAACCCCTTTTTGAATCATGAAAAGGGTGAGTCATCCAATACTAATCAAAACCAAAAGAAGGGTAATGAGAAAGTGAACTTTGCTCACACTTATGATAACATGATAAACACTCTAAGTGAAGAAGATCAAAGTATAAATGCTATCATAATAAAAGGAAAGTCAAGAGAAGAGTCCACAAATGTTGTCACTAGGGGGCAAGCATAAAAAATTGTCATACCTAATAATGCTCCAAGAGTGGTGATATCAAACCAAGCATCTACATCATCATCAAAACAATACAACTTGGTTGACCAATTGCAATGAACTCCCCCTCAAATTTCTATTCTTGAGCTGCTCAAACTATCACCAATCCATAAGGACATCTTGGAAAAGGCCTTGTTGGAGATGATTGTAATTCTAAATTTGGAGGTAGACAAATTCCAAAACATGGTGGGCCACTTAATTTCACCTCATTGCTTATCATTCTCTGAACAAGATGACATGTCTCTAAATCATCCCCAAAATCTGCCCTTACACATAGAAGTGTTGATCCACAAGCATAGGGTGAAAAGAGTCCTTATAGATGGAGGTTGTGGCCTAAATATTTGTACCCTTAGCTTGGTAAAAGCCTTAGGATTTTTTGAGGAGGCTATTGACCCAAAGAAAAAGATAACCATAAAAGCCTACGATGATGAAGAAAGAGCATCAAGAGGAGTCATAGTCTTGCCCATAAGAGTTGGTCCTATGGAAAAAGAGACCATATGCCAAGTATTGGACCTAAAATTGACTTACAATTTTTTGTTAGGAAGGCCATGGATACACAAAATGCAGGCTGTCCCTTCAACTTATCATCAATGCTTAAAATTCCCATATCAAGGACAATAAGTAATGGTAAGTGGAGACCTCAATCCCTTCCAATATTGTAATAATGTCAAGCCTATAAATGACTCATTAGTTCCACACAATGCTGAAGGGTCTACATCAAATCAAAGGGAACAAGGCCAAAGTTCTAAAGACATCCCTTGGCTGAAAGGAAAAGAAAATATGGAAGAAAAAATTGTTGTTAAAGAAAATCCAAAACTCATTAACCAAACTACATTGACTAAAGAAAAAGAGAAGGTTAATGAGAATAAAATTAGTGAAGAAGAAAAGGAAGAATCTAACAAAGTTGTCTCAAGATATCTTAAAGAAGTCCATTATCAAAAGATGGATAAAATGATGAATATTTTTGATGAGCAATGCAAGATTAAACAACAAGGGGTAGGCGAATACTCTTTGTCCATGATGGACCTACCCTTATCACCAAAGTCCTTTGGAAAACCTCTAAATCTACCTCAGATATAATGATAACTTTGTGAGGGCAAGTACATCATCCACCATGGATGAAGAGGACAATGAAATTCTGAACTGGCTATACAAAGATGAAGAATCAAGTGCCCATGTTAAACATATTCAAAATCCAATCATTCCTACACATCAATATGGAAAGGGATTTGCAATCATGCAAAAGATGGGTTATCAAGGTCAAGGACCTTTAGGAACAAGAAATTAAGGGCTAATTGAACCCCTAGAATCCACATGGCGAGATTCAAAATAGAAAATAGGTTTAGGATATCTTGAAGAAGGATACACACAAAAACATTATCTCAAAGTGTATTACCAAATACTACAATTAGAATCTCATAGTGATGAGGATTCTAATGAATGGGAATGGGAGACTCTATCTAATGAGTCATGTCAAGATAAAGGCATTGATGTTATTCACACCTATACCTCTGATAAACATAAAGGACTAATGGTGGAATCAACTCCAAATCAAGCATCTAGTTCTAGCCAAGTGATTCAAAATAATGTGCCAAGCATAGAAATTGAAATAAATCAATGGGTAGGTGAGCCATATGTTCCTTCATGGAGACCTACTATGGAAGAATCAAATGCTAGGTTTAATTCGCACGATTTTTATCCAATAGAAACTATAGTGGAGTCTAGTGAGGATGATTTTGATCCTTCTTCTTTAGATCATTTAGAGGAAGCCCATGTCTGAGATCTTCAAGATACAATGTATGAACCCTCTAACAATGAGATAAACACTTTAAACCCAATTGAGACAAATCCAAGTGTTGACCCATTAACTCTCATTCGGCCGGACTTAATCAAATGGGATGCCATTGAACCCG
Source organism: Chamaecyparis obtusa (assembly GCA_027943335.1). Lineage (NCBI taxonomy): Eukaryota > Viridiplantae > Streptophyta > Pinopsida > Cupressales > Cupressaceae > Chamaecyparis > Chamaecyparis obtusa. The sequence continues at coordinate 128,245 of BSBK01004674.1, forward strand.
ATACCTTGCCAACTTTCTTGAATGACAACACACTGTCCCAATACCTCAACGTGGTTGAACCTTCTTCTAACAAGGACTATCAAGAAGAAATGATCAAACGGAGCATCCAAACTCTTAATCTGAGAAAAAATGAAAAAAAATAAATAAAATAGAAAAGGAAAAGAATTGAGTGTTGAAAACCACTTTGTGGCAACATTAGATCCAAAATGAAGAAAAAAAGAAATAAAGGATGTTTCTAAAGGTGAAAACCCAACTGAGGCACCTAGAGAAGGGATTTTGGATGTTCTACTAGATCACTATGAGGAAAGGTCTTCAATTCTAATTGAGCCAACAGAAAAGATAAATATTTGATCAGAAATAGAGCCAAAGATCATACACTTAGCATCATCCCTATCAAGCAAAGAAAGAACAAAATTCATCAAGTTCTTAAAAGAAAAGCAAGTTAACTTCGCATGGTCTTATGATGATATGCTGGGATTAGACCCAAATTTGATAATGCACCATCTCAATATAAAGGAAGGAGCCAAACCAGTCAAGTAGAAACTAAGGAAAATGCATCCTCATATAGCCTTATTGGTCAAAGTGGAATTAGAGAAGCTATTAAAGGTGGGGTTTATAAGATCCATTGATTATGCACAATGGATCTCCAATATAGTGGTGGTATCTAAAGTGGATAAGTCCATCAGAATTTGCATGGATTTTAGGGACTTAAACTTGGCATGCCCTAAAGATGACTTTCCTCTTCCTAGCATTGATGCTATTGTAGACCTAATAGTGGGACACTCCATGTTTTCACTCATGGATGGATTTAGTGGCTATAATCAGATCAAGATAGCACTCGAAGATCAAGACAAAACCACCTTTACATGTGCATGGGGTACATTTTGTTGGAATGTCATGCCTTTTGGTTTGAAAAATGCCGGAGCAACCTATCAAAGAGAAATGACTACAATATTCCATGACATGATTCATAAGTTCATGGAGGACTATGTGGATGACATACTAGCCAAGTCACATTCAAGAAAAGAACATCTTCCCATCGTGGAAAAAATCTTTGAAAGGTTAGAGGAATTCAAAGTAAGACTTAACCCAAAGAAATGTGCTTTTGGAGTTCAATCCGGAAAACTTCAAGGTTACATTGTGTCAGCAAAAGGAATAGAGGTTGACCCTGCTAAAGTGAAGGCCATAATGGAAATGGAAGTGCCCAAAACTGTTAGCCAAATGAGGTCTTTACAAGGAAGGATACAATCCATTAGAAGATTCATCTCTCAATTGGTAGAAAAATGCCACAATTTCAATCAACTCTTGCATAAAGACACAATCTTCAAATGGGATACCAAGTGTGAAGAGGATTTCAACCTACTAAAGAAGTACCTCATGAATCCACCAATATTAATGCCACCTATTAGAGGCAAGCCTTTAATCTTGTATATTTCAGCAACATAAAATTCATTGGGGGCACTTCTAGCACAAGAAGATGAAAATGGAAAAGAAAAAGCTATCTACTACATTAGTAGAACCTTAGTCAAATATGAGCTGAATTATACCTTCATGGAAAGGGCATGCTTGGATATAGTTTTTGCTTCCCAAAAATTATGCCATTATATGCTAGCCCACAAGATAAGACTCATTGCTAAAATTGACCCTTTGAAGTATCTACTAAGCAAAACAACATTAAATGGAAGATTAGCAAAGTGGGTGATGATCCTAAGTGAATTTGATATAGAATATGTTGATAGAAAAGCAATTAAAGGACAAGTCATTGCAGACTAATTAGCAGAAGCACCACTTCATGATGATCATCCTATACAAGTTGAATTCCCAGATTCAGAGATTGTGAATGTTGAGGCAAAAACATGGCAACTTTATTTTGATGGCTCTTACACTCACCATGGCTTAGGAGTAGGCATAATTCTCATCATGCCTCAAGGTTCCACCATCCCTAAGTCATACAAATTTCTATTTCCATGTACAAACAATATAGCAGAATATGAAGCCTTGGTTATTGGAATCAAGTTGGCATTAGAGTGGAAAGTAACAGAATTAAAGGTATATGGAGACTCACAATTAGTCATAAATCAAGTCAATGAAGAATATCAGACTAAAGATGACAAATTGGTACCTTACAAAACAATGGTGGATAATCTCAAGAAGTATTTCATTATCATCACATTTGAACAAGTGCCGAGAGAAAAGAACAAAGTAGCAGATGCTATGGCAACTTTGGCCTCACTTTTGCAGATGCTTGATCAAACTGCTAGATATGAGTTCTTGGTAGAAGAAGCCACTCAACCCACGTATGATCCAACCCATCCTTACACCATTTGCCTACTTACTACAACTGAATCACCTTGGTATCAACCAATTTACACCTATTTGAAAGACCAAACCCTTCCTATTGACCAAACAAGAAACCAAATGAAAAGCTTCATTCGACAAGCCTCCAAATACACTATAATTTCTAAAACATTGTATCAAAGAAGTCTTGATGCAATGCTCCTTAGGTGTTTAGAAGAGGAAGAATCAAACTTAGCCTTATGAGAAATTCACAAAGGAATTTGTGGATCACACTCAAATGGATTATGTTTAGCTAAGAAACTTCTTAGGATAGGATATTTTTGGCCTACCATGGAAAAAGATTCTTGTAACTTTGCAAAGACTTGTAAGAAATGTCAATTTCATAGAAATTTGATACATGCGCCAGCACAAGAACTTCATCCAATGACCACACCTTGGCCATTCTACTAGTGGGGTCTATATCTAATAGGAATGATACATCCTCCATCTTCAAATGGGCATAAATTCATGATAATGGCCACAAAATATTTTACTAAGTGGGTGGAAGCTATACCCCTATCAACTTCAACAGGCAAATAGATATCCTTGTTTATCCTAAATCATATAATTTGTAGATATGGCGTACCTCATGCCATCATAATAGATAACGCAAGGCATTTCATGAACAAAGACATAATAGAGTTGTGTACCAAATTCCACATGATACATCATTCATCTTCAATCTATTACCCTCAAGGTAATGGACAAGCCGAAGCAACAAACAAAAACATATTGAAAATATTGAAGAGAATGGTGGATAATTCTGGCAGAGATTGGCATATCAAGATAAACTCAACCTTGTGGGCATATAGAACAAGCATAAGGACACCAACAGGGGCTACACCCTTCTCCTTAGTCTTTGGAACAGAAGCAGTTTTGCCTTTGGACGTAGAACTTCCATCCTTGAGGATATCTATGCATGGTTTGATAAATGAAGAGGACTATAGGGTGGCTAGACTACAAGAGCTAGAACTCTTGGATGAAAAGTAGAAAGAAGCCTTTGACCACTTAAAGGTGTATCATAATAGAATGTCAAGATCTTACAATAAACACGTCAAGCAAAGGACATTCCAAATAGGTGATCTAGTGTTGAGAGAAAATCCCAAGAACCAAGTAGAAAGGGAGAAGAAAGAAAAGTGGGAAGCCAACTAGTTAGGACCATTTCTCATTGTTGAAGATTTTGGGACTGACACATACAAGCTATCAGATTATGATGGGGAAGAACTACAAGAACCTATAAATAGCATACATCTTAAGAGGTTCTATACATAAGGTAGACAAAATAGTATAAAGAGTATCAGATGGAGTGCATCATATTTATTGTACATAGTTCAAAAGAGATCCTAAAAATACCAAAAATAGTGGAAAATTAAGCATGAAGAAAGCAAAAACATTCAAATATGATCTTGGAGAAAAAAAAAAAAATTGAAAAAAATGAAAAATACAAAAAAATCAAAAAGAAGAAAAGTGCCTTGGTGAAAACCTAGCAAATAGGCACCTTGGTAGCAAAAAAAGAGAAAAAGCTTAAAAATAGAAAAAAAAGCTTGATCCATTCAATCGGTGAAAACCTGGTAAATAGGTGCCATTGAAAGTCCAAGTCAGTTGCATGCTTAGAAGGTCACCCTATAAATATTGCAGTTGCCAGCATTTATATATATTGCATAATAAAACCCCACAGTTGCATTTGCAAGTACCTTAAGATTTTGGTCACATAATAAAAAATTGTCCTAAGTCCCATAAATGAAATCAATATCAAACTGGGGGCAATCTACTCTCAAGGAGCAAGGATTCATCAACAAGTTTTATTCAATCAGAAAATCAATTCATCACACTCGAAAGAGGAACACTTAATCAAATCTACATCCCAATCCAATTTGAGCCTACAAATGAAACATTTGATCCAAGAACCTAAATGATCTTACCTTTATCAGGATTAAAACTATGAAATGGATGGAACTACACTTGAACTATGGATTTGAAAAACATGGCAAAATATTTTCTAAGTGTTGACTCAATTGATGAAATCATTCTTTCTAGCAAATCAATGAAAGTTTTAGACTAGACGAGCTATGACGAAAGGATGATATTTTTTTTGATTTCTGAATGACTCTCTTAAGATCAAAGTTTTAAATCATGTAATTTGTCTAAGGAAGTGATCGTCAAAGAATCATTGAGGACTTGTACATAGGATTAAATGGAGATTTTTGCTTGTTTACGCAAATAGATACCTTGGCTATTTTGATCTTCAATATCATAATACCAACATCCACTTGCAACATAGAATCTGACAAAATCGGTATTCGCACTCTCATGATTGGCTTCAATCAGTAATAGTCATACCGAAGAGACCGATGGGAAAGAAAACAAAGAGGCAAGCAATATTCATATCATCATAGGTGAACTAGTGATGGTTGTACTCAAAACGGGATTCCAAAAATGCTCAATGATGATTATAAGCTCTAAATCTTGAATAATGATAGTTAGCTGCATACATGTTAGATTAAGTGCATTGTACATATTTGTTTTATCTTTCTTAGCTCAAATTGCAAGGGGAACAATGAAAAGGGGAGGGATCAATTCAAACATCATGATTCTAGATTCTGAACAACGAAAATTGAGATTATCTTTTGCATTCATGCATAGCATTAATCATTAATCATTATACATATAAAAAAAATAGAAAAAGAAAAATATTCATACATCATTTGCATACATGTAGTTATGGATAGCATTGCATACATTTGAAACTCAAAAACATAGGATCATCCATATACATATGATCATAAAAAAAATTGCATCCATACATGGAAAAATAGAAAACATCTCATAAGCATCCATACATCAATGCATTCATCTATATATATCATAGAAATAAGATACGTTGCATCCATAGCATAATCAAAAGTAAATGCATCATAAACATTATATAGTTGCATAAAAGATAATCTCATACAACAACTCATCAATAAGCATGAAGGAATAGATCATCATATATCATAAAAAATGTGGTCATCAACGGATCCAGTACATCAAGTATATCAAGATACAATATCATGAAAGTGGTACATCACAAGTTCTGATTAATGGGATAACATAAAATGTGTAAAAGAGAACATCAATGCTGAATCAATCTGTCAGTAATCAATCATGATCCTGTAGCACCATAACCATCTAGACCTCTACCATCTTGTGGAGGAGGAGCCTGAGAAGTGCTCGCTCCATCCTATCTCTGAAAAACCATGGCTAAAACAAACTATTATAGCAAGGAGGCAACCTTATCCAAACAACCCACAACAGTGGACATATCTATCCTCATTGACTACATATCCTAGGCTAATCCATCAATACGGTCACCCTATGCACCCTACCCATGACCCTGTGGCTGCTGAGCTGGTGGAGGCATCTACTATGCTTGAACATCCTGAGCACCATCATCCTACTGTGCCAAGGCTACTCTCTGTAACTGTACCAAAGGATCTAAACCACCAGGAATCTACCTAGCAACATCAACATGAGCCTGTCTCTGCGCTCTCTACTGGCAATGAACTCGATCCTATCTCATTGCGGCTCTGGGATCAACTACCAAGACTGCATCAGCCTGTCTATCTCTGGCTTGATCTCGAACATGTCCATCCCTCACCTGGCCTCTACCTGCTACAACTAAGGATCTCTACATCCTTGATGCCTCTGATGTCTACTACCACCTCACCCATCATCATCATCACCACCACCACCACCACGTCGAGCTGGAATAGGCTCACCTGGATCTGTAAAATGAATAAACCTATTCTGAGCCCACCAATATGCATACTCATGGGACATCCCAACATTCACCATACTTGGCAACATCTCCCATCTGTAGAAAGGCATCGCAGTGATCTGACTCAAAGCAAAATGATAATCAATACATGGGCCCCATAGAGATCTCTTAGCCTGTACTCATGCATATAAGGCATTTCCCAGAGGCATCTCCTATATCCTACCATATTGTCTAGAAACCCAACCAAAATAGAACCTCTCTATCATAGTATCTAACCTACCAACCATCCAACATGGACAAAACATATATGGTAACTCATCATCATCCTCCCACCAATCCTCACAATCAAGATAGGGGCACCATACAACAATATCCACATCATCTACTTGATGTCTCTAGTAATCCAAGTGACCCAAATGATGTTGAATCACCATGCCAGTATAAAGGAAAGCAAAGGGAAATCCAAGTGGTCATCTCCTATTAGAAATAGGCCTGGTAATGGGAAGATGCTCCCAAATCCATAACTATAGAATGGTAGCACCAGTAGATAAAGAAGAAATCCCTCTGTACACAAACTCATGGAGATCATGATAAAGCTAGGCTAGCACATGAGAACTCCAATCAAAACATCATGGCTGTGCTAGTAAATCCTCCAGTATCCTGCCCCAACCCATAGAGAAACCACGACCTCATCAGTCTGGAAGTAGTCCACCAATCAATGTGCCAAGAACTGTCGGCAAGGTAGGGAAAGAAGCAAACCATGGCCAGGTGATCATATCATCATCAATAAAGTTGTCTCCAAACACTCATTGGTAGACAGTCAAATCATACACAAAATCATAATATACAACCTCTCCTCGGCAGGGAATTTGTAATAAATGATACACATCCTCCAGAGTGATCATCATCTCACCATGAGGAAGATGGAAGGTATTGTGGTCAGAGTGCCAATGCTCTGCCATAGCTGTAAGTATCCCATAATTCAGCTGGAACCAGGGAAGATCAAGGAGAAAGCTCAAACCACAAAGCTTAATGATCCACAACTCCACATCAGTCAATGTCTGTCCAAGGACAATAACCCAAGATGACACCGATTAGATATATAGAACATCAAGGTGAGCCTGTTTGGCAAAAACAAGAGAATCATATCAGCATATTTTATCAAGAAACATCTAAAGTTGATCAAAGTTATTTTAAAATTCATTAGCTCATCATGAGCGCATCAAAACTCCTAACTCTATATCTTGAGGAAGGAATATCATTGTTTTATCTCTCAACCTTGAGAGTAAAATATCAAACCATCACCCTATCATAATAGATTGACACCTCAAATTTCTTGGTATTTTTATACTGATATCCTAATTGATTGTTTTATTCAAACATAGTTGACCTAATCATATTATTAAAATTGATCATCTGAACGTACTAAATTTTTCACAGAAAGAGTCAAGTACAACTACAAATTTTGAGAAAAATGCTGCAGGCATGATTATAATCACTGCAAGTGACATTTCCCTTAAGCGACACACAAATCATGATAGGCAACATTACTTTGGTGTTAAGCAACAATCTTTGCATAAGCAACACTAAAATAGTCTAGGCGACAGACAATTCTTCATGAGCGACACCAAAAACCTAGGGTTTCCTATGCATTAAAATACAAGGAAATTAGCTGTTAAACCCTAGGCCTACATGTGAATAATTTGATCTCAGGTGACAAAAAAGCTATGCTAAGTGATATTAAACTATTCACAGGCAACAATTAAAACCGTGAAGGTGACACTTAAAAGACCTAAGCGACAATGAATTTATCATACGCATGAATCAAATATTTCAAAGCAGAACATAAATTTGAAAATGTAATAAATGCTGACTAATGTGTAATAAATGCACTATTGAAGGGTGAAAACCACTTATCGGAGCTCCATAGTCAGGTGGTCTAGCATATCTTTGACACCGCTCAAATCTATGCTCCCAAATAGGCACAACCATCATAGCAAACAACAGAGGATCAGAGCAAAATCACTGAGGAGGAAAGTAAAAATGAATAGTAAATCTAGGTTTTTCAACCTATTTAAGCTAAAAATGACCTAATTTGGAGGTGAAAATGAACTTTGACCTATATAACTCTATATCATTAACCAGGGCAAATTGTGAAGCATGACATTTCATAAAGTGTTTTCAGAAATGAAAACATATCAATAAATCATTTTCGTCTATTCTATCGAAACCAACAATATGTTTCATTTCTAAGGGGGCATACCATCACATAATTAGATCAACAACATCAGTACCATCAACAAAAATTAGAGACTGATCATCGAATCAAGGTGAAAAATTTTATCAAATTTTTTTTCGTAATCAAACGAAAGGGACATTATATCAAATCATCAAATCAGGAATCAGATCAGAGACATCATCAAATCAATCATCATATCAAGAACGATCATCAGAGAGCCACATCAATCAAGAGAATTTCATATCGATCATATCTACATCGATCTCATACAAAAATCATAGGATCGACCATAGAAAGACATCAAATGAACACCAGAGATCGACCATCTTTAAATCAAGACCTATCAATCAAGCAAGATTAGAGTATTCTTTGAATTGATATGCTTCACAAGTCAACTCAAAGAGGGGCATTTGTAATCACCTAAAAATGGACAAGGATCAAATCAAATCAAATCAAGTGAAATCAAATAAAATCAAGGACATAATTGAATCAATTGAATCACAATGCACATTTAGCTAATCAAAATGAAAATCAAGTCTTAAATCAAGATCAATCAAAATTGAGAGCATTTTAATCAAGTGCAATCAAATTAAAATACTATTAATTCAATTAATTGTATAGTCTTGGATTAAATTAAATTCAACCCATTCAAGGGGTACATGGCTAAAAAAATTCATTTAAACCAATTAATAAAAATCAATTACTCTCAACAACCCAAAAGGAGAGGAAAATCAATCAACCAATGAAATTGAAGGAAAGACACTCACATGGATCAAGCTAAATTGAATCTCAATCACTCAAAGTGAGAGAGAATCTCAGCCATCCATCTTGTCTACTTGTCCCAAGCTTTGAGGACACAAACTTTGCTTTGTCTTCAAAGGGTGGAACCAAAGACTTAACCCAAACTCAACCATGATCAAATGCAACTACAGCCCCTCACCTTGGGAATTCTATCAGAGGAAGGCTAAAATCCTTCATAGTTCATCAACCACATATCTGAGAATTGCATCAAACCTCTTGCAATTTGAGTTTAGAGAGCATTTTAAGAGCAATTTTAGCATTTTATCTTTGATAATTGTTAGCTTTAGTATTAGCATTGTTTCATCTTCATCATTCTCGTACTAGGACTGTCATTAGTGAGAGCTTGCTGAGAGCTATTCATTATTCATTCTAGTTAGAGAGCCATAGGATGCTCAATTAGTCTTTGATATTTTGAAATAGTTGCTCTAGTGGTTGTATTTAGTTATTATTTCATTCATTTGTTATTTATTAACCCTAATTCTATGAAGATACATTTATTTGTATACAGATCCTTGTTTGGAATTGGCTATCATTCATATTGTGTTGGATATAGTCCCTCTTGTGAGTTACCCACCTTCCCTAAATGATATACAATGAGATGGGGAGAGTAGGTGACATGCTTGATCAACTTGTCCTTCGTGGTAGCTTTGTTGTGTGTTTTTCTTGTTGTACTATGCTTCTCCCGTAATGTGTTTGCTAAATGTTGTTAGAATCTTTTATACGATCCTTGTTACTTAGTTGGTGCAAGGTGATAAAGGAATCAAAATTGTTGTTCAAATTCCTCTATATGTATCTTTATGGGTATGTGCAAGATCATGAGGGGCCAAAAAGTGGTGATGTGAAAAATATTCACTTTTCACTCGTCCAAAAGCGCATGAAAATGCTTGTTGACTTTTTAGTAGGCTTGGGTGTTAGTACACCTGGGCAAACTTGACACCAAAGCATAGGCCTAATCAGGTACCCAATACAATATCAGGTCTCTAATATCATATCGGGTACTCCGATATGATATCGGGTACCCGATAACTGTGGCATAAATCTAAAACCCATGAGCCCTTTTCTTCATTTCTTTCCACATTTTTCTTTTCCAAAATGGCTTGATATATCATATACCCAATATATTTTTGGGTACCTAATTTTGGAAACAACAAATTCAACTCCCGAGCATATTTGGTAAGTAATTATTTGTATATTTTTATTATTTTATTTCATTTTCATGCTATATGTAGCGTTTGTTTTTTAAATAGGGTTTTGTATTTATATTTGTAATAATATATGAAATTAGATTGAAATTTAGATTTGTTTTTTATTTAATCAGGCATGGCTGACAACAATGAAGAAAATAACCCTCTCGCACCAAATAACGATCTCGAAAACAATCCCCCATATCTAAACCCTAAATCTTTACAAGATTTGATACAAGAAAATTTGAACACAATACGAGGTTTCCAAAACACATATCAAAATATACCTACATTAGGTCCCATGCTTGCCACACTAAATACAATTGTTGGAAATATTGACACACTCACACAGCAACATAATGCTGCTCTTCATTGGCATGATGATATGCACACCCAATTTGATGACGGGCTTGACCATGATGGGATTGCGACCCTTCATATAAGTAAGGAAGATATAGCCACCCTTTTTGTTGATCCTAAAATTGGAATACTAGTTGACCCCAAAAAGCTCAAATTATCAATAAAATGGTGCACAAATGAAGCAATGCACACAAACTTTTGGGATCACTGGTGGATGGTTTTTGATAAACCACCCCATAGCAATTTGGAGGTCCCATTTTATTTCATTAAGAAATTGTATGTTAAGTTTGTGCTTGGTCACCATGTTGATTATTGGAGTATGAGGCCCAACATGGGCGTAGGCAGAGGAGGTCCTCAAACTAGGCCATCTGCCCAGCACCGAAAGGCCACTACCTTTGTCCCCCCCATTGATGTCATACCCCCTCCTCTAGTGCAGCATCCTGATATCATTGCAGAGGCTACCTCATAGACTATTAGGGCCATTCATTTATTGAGTGATCAGTTGATCACGCAGACTAGGTCAGTGTTGCCTCCTAGTGTGGATGATGCTAGCGCATCAACATCTCATCGGAGTTCACATGTATGCGAGCCCCATATGTGCATTATGTGTAGGCATATGTGCCTTAGATCACTTATTGATTTTGATACATATTAGTTTCATGTTATTGATGAGGAGGATACAGGAGACATAGCTGCAGAGGCTGCAACACCTCATGGAGCATCTACATCTCATGAGAGTGCTCAGGAGGTGCACGCAGAGCCATTGACTCCTGTTGATATGGTAAGAGTAAACATTATAAATAAATTTGTCACATGAATTATTTAATTTAAAAATAATTTATTTATTTAGATTATTTTTAATGATTACATGCACTTATGTATATATATTTTTTCCATTTATGTTCAGTCGATGACACAGGAGGAGGTGAGACAGGTGGATGAGTCCACACTTTCGACCATTTCATTTGGCCTTGATGACTATACGGTATATTATAAATTATGTACCCATTAGTTTTTTTTTATATCATTTGGTGTACATGCTTAAATCTCTATCAATTAGAGAAATAAAATTCATACATTTACTAATATATTGTCATCTTATTGTGTTCTTGTAGGCTACAGCCGATGTTAGTGGGGGGCATGAGGGGGTTCCTTCATCAGGTGTCAACAAAGGAAAGGTAGTTAATTATTTAAGATTAATTATGCATGCATATGTATACCACTTGTGTATAGTAATAAATATTTTACTTGCACTTTATTGTATAGGGTGTTGCTATTGATGATGTCCCAACACCGGTTCAGGAGCGTAGGGTTACAGGCATCTCAATTCAGAGTGATAGCTCGATTGTACGTAGAATTTTACATATTGTTATTTGAATTTTGTAACCAGGGTTGCTATGATGAAGTACATTGATATATAATTGACAATCTTTTTACTCTCATAGATTACTCCAACTATGAGGGAGGGCCCACGAGAATATTTCATATCTTTGTTGACCCAGCCCACTATTCTAGAGGAGGGATCACCAGATGTAAGTTTTAATTTTAGTTCAATCAATTTGTAATTTTATTATGCTATCATCCTATTTTGTAGATTTATTACTCTATGTTGCACCACTCTACTAATCTCATTATTGCAAATATATATTTATAGGTCAGAGTTGGTATTGTTGGCATGGTCCCTTCGCTACCCAGGACTTATGCTAGGACACCTGATCATGGTAGGCGATCAAGAGACCAGGTACAAATATTTGTATTCAATTATAATTTTAATTAAATTAGTTTTTGAATTATGAATTATATATATATGTACAAATCATATAAAGTAAGCAATCTAACTTTGGTTTGAACTCATTTTTTATGTAGGATCAATCAGAGCCCAACACTTCTTCAAAGAGACATTTTGATGATCCCCCTACAACATAGGATGCAATTTTAGTTTTGTGGTCATTTAGAGATGCCACTTGGCACATTTTGAGATGGCATATATGCCACATTGTACACCTTAAAACATTGATTTTGTAGACATTTTGAAATGGCATGTGCCATATTTGTATATGGACATACTTTTGATACTTTTGATACATATATAGAACATGTTCATTTATATGTTATATTTGCGTCATCTTTTGTATATACATATTTATTATTCATTTTTATGGAATTGAATGGTGAAGTTATATCTTGACTATGATTATCATTATGATTTAAATTATATCTTGTTGAAGTTACATTTATTTTTCTTTACTCTGGAATACCCTGTTCATGGAGCTTATTATGTTTGAGGTTTAACTTCTATAGATTTCCTAGATTTCTGGTGCTTAACTTTCCCTATGCCTGAGATGATGATGAGGCCATTAGTACCGATACTGAAGATCAGTTCTCTACAAAACAAAAACCATGCCATCTTCTCTTCATCACTAAATTAAAACTTCAATCGCTGCTAATATGAGAGTTTCGTTGACCACTTCTATGAATTTTCGTATACAAATTCTATACCATCAATTATGTCACTATTTTTCATTGTGTGCGCATTCAGTCTCATACTTGCATTGCTAATTTCATATATTATCATTTTCAATGCTTTTTGTTTGCACTTATAATAATTTTAATTGCCAGTAATAATGTTTCAATATCATCATGTATGCAGGAGCCTTCATTTCATGCTATAAAAAATCTCCATTATCGTATAAGCTTATGGTCTTCATTTCCAATCTTTGATATTACCATTGATAGATATGACATGTGACTATTGAATTTTTCATTGTGTATAATATACGATTTCTTACGCAACATGATATCCCTTAGACTTACAAAAACACATCTCTTGAATATATCGTCTCTCAAATGTTCATTGAATGATTTTAATAATGCCTTCGAACTATGCTCAGCACTGTGTATATTTATTTTTTATTACTGCATGGCTCCTTTGAATGTCTTCATATGCATATGTTTAATCAATCTTTAACTCATGTTGTGTTCACTTCATTTGATCAAGTTGTTGCTTCATGGGTTGATTATTGCTGACTAGACATTCATGATGAGTTTTACTTTACCACCTCTTGTAATATTCTTCCAAATAATATGTTTATTGTCAACTTTGTAATATGCTGTAGTTGTTAACATCTACGAGGAAATGAAATTTATTTGGGTTGACTTTGATCATTAATTGCTGGTGTGTATACTTCACTCCATTCAAATGCTGATATGATGCTTAATGTTCCAATGTTGCCAAGTTGCATAGTTGTTGATGCTCTTTATTCAATAGTCTTTGCTATCTGTCTTAGTTTTTATCTCCACTTAATAGTATGTGTTCATATATCTTATGAGCAACCAAAAAACCTTCAATGACATCAATGAAAACCTTATCAAATCTCCAACATTATTTCTCAAATGGAGGCCCTAATTTTTGTAAAAAATTAAGGCTCTATTAGGCGGAATGAGGTTGTCACTGGCATTTACCTGGCCAACTGAAGCCAATGGAGTAGATGGTTTGATGCAATGTCAGATGGTTTGAAAGATACGCTGCTAAGCCACTTTCAACTGACCCTCAATGCAAGTTTTGGCATCGACTGAGATTGCCTTTCCAAATGCAAACAAAGTTGAATCACCCAAAACTAAGAGAGGTTATTGTAGACCTCAAAAACATGATCCCATAGCCCTTGATGGTTTGTCAATACCTTTTATGAGGTTTGAGCTATGAGCCACAAAAGGTCAATGCCCAATCATGCTTAGTGCACCTTGGGGTCACTTGGGTCGAGCGTGGTTGTGAGCATTCCCATGATTGCATGGGTAGAATGGGGTTGTCACTAGCATTTACCTGGCCAAACGGAGTTGATGGAGTAGATGGTTTGATGCAATGTTAGACGGTTTGAAAGATATGCTGCTAAGCCACTTTCAACTGACCCTCACTACAAGTTTTGGCATCGACTGAGATCACCTTGCCAAATGCAAATGAAGTTGAATCACCCAAAACTAAGAGAGGTTATTGTAGACCTCAAAAACATGATCCCATAGCACCTAATGGTTTGTTGATACCTCTCACGAGGTCTGAGACATGAGCCCAGGAAGATCGCTGCCCAATCGTGCTTAGTGCACCTTGGGGTCACTTGGGTTGAGCATGGTCATGAGTGTTTCGGTGACTCTATAGGGAGAATGGGGTTGTCACTGAAATTTACCCAGCCAACCAGGGCTAATGGAGCAGATGGTTTGATGTAGGTCAAATGGTTTGAAAGATACACTACTGAGCTACTTTCAACTGACCCTCACTGTAAGTTTTGGCATCGACTGAGATTTCCTTGCCAAATGAAAACAAAGTTGAATCACCCAAAATTGAGAGAGGTTATTGTAGACCTCAAAAACATGATCTTGTAACACCTAACAGTTTGTCGATACCTCTCATGAGGTCTAAGATATGAGCATCAGAAGATCACTGCCCAATCGTGCTTAGTGCACCTTGGGGTCACTTGGGTCGAGTGTGGTTGCAAGCATTCTGGTGACTCTGTGGGAAGAATGGGGTTGTCATTAGCATTTACCTAACCAACCAGAGTTGATGGATCAGATGATTTGATGCCAGGTTAGACGGTTTGAAAGATACGCTGCTGAGCCACTTTCAACTGAACCCCACTGTAAGTTTTGGCATCGACTGAGGTCGCCTTGCCAAATGCAAATGAAGTTGAATCACCCAAAATTGAGAGAGGTTATTGTAGAACTTGAAAACAAGATCCCATATCCCCTGAAACTTTGTTGATACCTCTCACAAGGTCCAAGATATGAGCCCTAGAAGATCACTGCCCAATCATGCTTAGTGCACCTTGGGGTCACTTGGGTTGAGCATGGTCGCGAGGGTTCCCATGACTCTGTGGGAAAAATGGGGTTGTCATTGGCATTTACCCAGCCAACCAGAGCTGATGGAGCAAATGGTTCGATGCCAAGTCAGACGGTTTGAAAGATACGCTGCTAAGACACTTTCAACTGACCCTCACTACAAGTTTTGGCATCGACTGAGATCACCTTGCCAAAGGCAAATGAAGTCAAATCACCCAAAACTAAGAGAATTTATTGTAGACCTCAAAAACATGATCTTGTAGCACTTGACAATTTGTTGATACCTCTCATGAGGTCCAAGATACAAGCCCCAGAAGATCATTGCCCAATCATGCTTAGTGCACCTTAGGGTCACTTGGGTTGAGCGTGGTCGCGAGTATTCCGATGACTCTATGGGAAGAATGGGGTTGTCATTGGAATTTACTTGGCCAACCAGAGCTGATGGAGTAGATGGTTCGATGCTAGGTCAGACGGTTTGAAAGATACACTGCTGAGCCACTTTCAACTGACCCTCACTGCAAGTCTTGGCATCGACTGAGATTGCCTTGCCAAATGCAAATGAAGTTGAATCACCCAAAACTAAGAGAGGTTATTGTAGACCTCAAAAACACGATCTCGTAGCACCTAACAATTTGTTGATACTTCTCATGAGGTTGAAGATATGAGCCCTAGAAGATCACTGCCAAATCGTGCTTAGTGCACCTTGGGGTCACTTGGGTCGAGCGTGGTCGCGAGCATTCTGGTGACTGTGTGGGTAGAATGGGGTTGTCATTGGAATTTACTTGGCCAAATGGAGCCAATGGAGTAGATGATTTAATGCCAGGTTAAATGGTTTGAAAGATACGCTGTTGAGCCACTTTCAATTGACCCCCACTGCAAGTTTTGGGTCTGACTGAGATTGCCTTGCCAAATGCAAACAAAGTCAAATTGCCCAAAAATGAGAGAAGTTATTGTAGACCTCAAAAACATAATCCCATAGAACTTGACAATTTGTCAATACCTCTCACAAGGTCTGAGATATGAGCCACGAAAGATCGCTGCCCAATCGTGCTTAGTGCACTTTGGGGTCACTTGGGTTGAGCATGGTCACGAGCATTCCAGTGACTTTGTGGGTAGAATAGGGTTGTCATTGGTATTTACTTGGCCAACCAAAGCTGATGGAGCAGATGGTTTGATGCCAAGTCAGATAGTTTGAAAGATACGCTGCTGAGCCACTTTCAACTAACCCTTACTACAAGTTTTGGCATCGACTGAGATCGCCTTGCCAAATGCAAATGAAGTTGAATCACCAAAAATTGAGAGAGGTTATTGTAGACCTCAAAAACATGATCCTGTAGCACCTAATAGTTTTTCAATACCTCTCAAAATGTTCAAGATACGAGCCCTGAAAGATCGCTGCCCAATCATGCTTAGTGCACCTTGGGGTCACTTGGGTCGAGTGTGGTCGCGAGCATTCTGATGACTCTGTGGGAAGAATGAGGTTGTCATTGGAATTTACCTAGCCAACCAGAGCTGATGGAGTAGACGGTTCGATGCTAGGTCAGACGGTTTGCAAGATGCTA
Source organism: Chamaecyparis obtusa (assembly GCA_027943335.1). Classification (NCBI taxonomy): domain Eukaryota; kingdom Viridiplantae; phylum Streptophyta; class Pinopsida; order Cupressales; family Cupressaceae; genus Chamaecyparis; species Chamaecyparis obtusa. The sequence continues at coordinate 145,315 of BSBK01004674.1, forward strand.
CTGAACCACTTTCAACTGACCCTCACTGCAAGTTTTGACATCAACTGAGATCACCTTGCCAAATGCAAATGAAGTCAAATCACCCAAAATCGAGAGAGGTTATTGTAGACCTCAAACACACAATCCCATAGCACTTGATAGTTTGTTGATACCTCTCATGAGGTCTGAGATATGAGCCCCACAAGATCACTTCCCAATCGTGCTTAGTGCACCTTGGGGTCACTTGGGTTGAGCATGGTCGCAAGTGTTCTGATGACTCTGTGGGTAGAATGAGGTTGTCATTGGTGTTTACCCAGCCAACTAGAGCTGATGGAGTAGATGGTTTGATGCTAGGTCAGATGGTTTAAAAGATACGTTGCTGAGCCACTTTCAACTAACCCTCACTGCAAGTTTTGGCATCGATTGAGATCGCCTTGCCAAATGCAAACAAAGTCAAATCACCCAAAATTGAGAGAGGTTATTGCAGAACTCAATAACACAATCTTGTAGCACCTAATGGTTTGTCGATATCTCTCATGAGGTCTAAGATATGAGCCACTAAAGATCACTACCCAATCATGCTTAGTGCACCTTGGGGTCACTTGGGTCGAGCATGGTCACGAGTGTTCCAGTGACTCTGTAGGTAGAAAAAGTTTGTCATTGGTGTTTACCCAGCCAATCAAAGCCAATGGAGTAGATGTTTCAATCCCAGGTCAGATGATTTGAAAGATATGCTACTGAGCCACTTTCAACTGACCCTCACTGCAAGTTTTGGCGTCGACTGAGATCGCCTTGCCAAATGCAAATGAAGTCAAATCACCCAAAATTGAGAGTTTATTATAGACCTCAAAAAAATGATCTTGTAGCACCTGATGGTTTGTCGATACCTCTCACGAGGTCCAAGATACAAGCCACGGAAGATCGCTGCCCAATCCTGCTTAGTGCACCTTGGGGTCACTTGGGTCGAGCATGGTCGCGAGTGTTCTGGTGACTCTGTTGGTGGAATTGGGTTGTCACTAACATTTACCTTGCCAACCAAAGTTGATGGAGTAGATGATTCGATGCTAGCTCAGATGATTTGAAAGATACGCTACTGAGCCACTTTCAACTGACCCTCACTGCAAGTTTTGGCATTGACTGAGATCGCCTTGCCAAATGCAAATGAAGTTGAATCACCCAAAACTGAGAGAGGTTATTTTAGACCTCATAAACATGATCTTGTAGCCCTTGATAGTTTGTCAATACCTCTCATGAGTTCTGAGATATGAGCCATGGAAGATCGCTACCAGTTTGAAAGATACGTTGCTGAGCTGCTTTCAACTGATTGTTAGTGGTATGTTTGAAATAAGAAACTGTGAAATTAATCATGATTAAGCTTGTGAAATTTGAACTGTGGAGCTTATTATGTTTGAGGTTTAACTTTTATAGATTGTTTGAAATGATAAAAAATAATATCCTTAAAGTATTAGAAACAACAATCAAACATGTAAGAATTCAAACCATGCAAATGACATAAGTATATGACATGTAAGATCCCTTCTTGGCACTATTAGCCACCCATACATGATTTTGGTCATAAGTCCTTATGAAGAGTTTTAGGACATTTAAATTTTAAATCAAATTGATTGTTACAAGTTGCCATTATAGGCTTCAAAAGATCTCAATTAACCATTAAGGATACTTTTGTCCTTCTATCTCTAATTGGATCCATGGTGACCATAGGTGTCTTCATAGGTGCTCCTGCACAAGTTACAATCCACATACAAAACCAAGTTTATTGACTCAAAATACAATCTAAGAAAGGTGAAATTAATGTATTGAAATTAAGCTTAACGAACTTAGAAAACAATGCACTAAGTTAACTTAATACCTAGTCAAGTGTTCCTGAAGGGTCATCTCTTTGCTTCAGGGTCTCCAATAGTGCTTCATGATTAGCAGTACTAATAGTCCAAAGTTATTTTGTCTTTGGTCTTCCTGGATGCTTTGACAACTTGACATTTTTTGCTATAACAAGGTGTGAATACATGAGAATAGTTTTGTGCTTCTCATAGTCTTCAAATGCGGGAACTCCATTCTTTCTAATCATGTATGTTTGCAGCCATGTTCTCACAACAACAATTGAACCAGTATGATATGTGAACCCATCACCATCTGTCATCAGTTGTACAAGCTTCTATTTACCTTGTACACAACATGCTAACCAATAATCTGACCTCTCATCATTCCCTTGTGGTGCAACCAATGCAAAAACATCTCCTAGCTTCAGAAGATCTGAAAGATGGTCATAGTTAACTGAAGTGTCCATGTCATCATTTCTTATAGAGAGTGTCAAAGATAAAGGAGTTAGATACTATGGAACCCATGTATCCACCCACTCACTTGACTCGCAATGATCCCAATCATACTGAAAACACATGGGGCAAAAACAATCCAACTCTCATGTCCAAATGGTCCATGTACTACTATTGGAGCTTCGGAATGAATGCATTTTTGAAGAGTCTTTCACTATTTGACAATCCAATCTATCTCCTATAGTTCCCTCCTCGACCAACCAAAAGAATCTACGCACTGTAGAATCAAGAGTCCCCCCTGTGACAATGCTAAAGAACACCAATCAACAATAGAATGAGCATCAAGAAGTACAACACCTAAAATCCTTAATTGCTCCTTAACTAGATCTCTCTTCACACATGCACCTGCTCCGTCATGCTCCCCTTTCCCATCCCTTGACTCAAAAAAAAATCCAAATATTAGGTACACCTCTCTCCACATGCATTCTACATAACCAATAAAACATTCTGGCTTTCTTAAATTGATCAGTGCAATTATCCGACCAAATGAGATGCCTATCCATAGCAATACCATTTTCCTGCAAGAAGTCAAAATAGTTCTAGAAACAATGTTGAACAAACTCATGAGAGTGAGACCTGTCATCGCTCATATAAAAATGGTACTCTCTGATTATCTTTCACTCATCTTTTGTGCTATCAGGGGAATGTCTATATGTGATGTGTACAAAAATAGCAACCTGAATGGAATTGTAATATTGAGCTTGAGTCTCATTTTGGGGCTGCAATGTATAGTTCTCTACAAAGTCTACAATGGATACAATAGTTCCAATGGGGAAAGTGTCTTTACATGTCTTGAATTGTTGATCCAACCATTGAGACCTATGACTATGCCTTGCATACTTGTAAAAAAGATTTGTCTTAAAATTTGAGATAAAATCAGCAACATTGTATTCTTTTGCAACTAACTCACATCTAGAGCCTTCACCTCCACTCTTCAATGTATATTTCCCTATTTCATATACCTTTTTTTGGATGAGTGTCTTTCCAAAATTGTGTTCCAAACCCTCATGAAAACATGTTCTAAACTTGGACAAGCCACCACATTTTGAGAACTGGCATTTAAGCCATCTTTTTTATAAAATAAATAACCATCATCTCTATGACATAAAAATTGATCTAGAAAGTCTCTTGATGATTTGGGAAGACCACTTGCACCACAATCCTCTAGCATTTCATTAGTATGAAAATTAGAATGAATGGACCGTAATAATTCATGATGCATTGAAAAATCAACATGATATTTTCAACAACATGTATTCTGAATCTTAAGGGGTACACAATAAAATGGCTTCACGGATTCAAAAGACCTTTGTGATATTTTCAATGTTGGATGTGTCTCACAAATTTTTTTATACAACATTGTTTGACTTACCTCCACATAATGTTTAGGATGTAGAGTGCGGTCTTGATTGCCAACTCTCAACTTCAAGACATCCTTCACATTTGGTGACACTCTTGAGTTAGCATCCCAAAATTGTTGAATTTCATCCTTGACAACATCTGTTAGCTTCTTATCGAAATGTGGAAGTCTCCCACCATAAGCCCATGTATCAATTTGAAGCAGATCATCAAGTCTTTCTCTTCTTGCAAGTGCTCTACCCAAAGTTTTATGGTCTATATTGAAGTCAACACAAGTTTGTCTCATTAAATGAGCCTTTCTCAACTGATGACTTACTAAGGAGGTTGTAATAATCCTGCGAGCAACTCTCTTGTCTTTTTCTCTGCTAATCTTCCCAATGCTATTGAGAGCATTGAAAAGATTCTTCACAACAATGGCATTTCTCTCCATTTTCTTGTTCACATGAATCTTCAATTTCACAAGCATAGGTCTCATCTTTTGCATCTTTAACAACTGCACAAAAATTTGACATTGCTCAACCAATGTCTTGTTTCCAAAAAATTGATCATAAAGTCTTGAAGCCCACAACCTAACGGTTCTATGTGACCTCTTTCCTTCACAATTATTCATAATGTTCTCCTCAATTTCAATTAACCATTTAGGTGTTCTTGAAAGCCTTGAATTTGAAGTTTGATTATCTTTATTGCAAGGGACTTCATTTCGCTTATAATTTGGAGATGTATAACGTTCATGTGGTTCTTGTGCAACATTTTCATTCCCAAAGTCTACATTTTCAATCTCCATCAGTGCATTTTCAAATTGAACATCCTCTTCACTTACAACTACATTTACGGGGTCACCTTGATTAATGTTTAACATACCTTCTCTACTTCTTCAGTGATTTTCCTTATCTTTTTCTCTATATGCTTGAATTTATTCATCCGTTAGCTTCCTCTTGCGTTTAGCTTTTGGACGACTGTTGCTTCCCATGGTGAGACCACAAGTTGACAAAAATCAAACAGTGGGCCCCAAATCATGTTTTTTTTTTTGCAACGTGTGAAAAAAGTATAAAATCCCATGATTTTCTAGTCTATGGGGATAGGGAATATTTTGGTCAAATATTACCTGTCAAAAATTAGGTATCTAATTCCATATCGGGTACCTGATATTCCTAGGCAGATGAAAAAAAGGCGGGAGCAAATGAACAAATTGAACTTTTACATATATTGATGTATATAATATATATATATATATATATATATATATATATATATATATATATAAAAGAGGTATATGATATATATAATGTATATTATATATATACTAATGTATTATAATATACTAATGTATTATATGTTCTAATGTATTATATACTAATATATATAATATATTATATATATACTAATGTATTATATATACTAACATGTATATAATATATATATAATACATATACTAATGTATACTAATATATTATATATTATATTACCTTTTAGCTATTATTTTTTTGCCATTTTTCCTGTATGAGGCTTTTGTATACGAATTGTGGATATTCTCTAGGAAATGACCCCTAGGAAGATACAGTAGCCGATATGCGTCCTTTGGATCAAAAAGATGATATGTAAAACTTAACCTAAAAATTTAGTTCTGCTAACAAAAATGTCTAATCATGTAGCAAGGTACAGAAGCTCGAGAAAGGTGTAACAAATTAATATGCAATTTTCTTTTGTCCATAACAGTATTTTTTGCATTTATTATGATATTGATCTGATTTGATGCACCTTTGCTATTTGATCGATCCCTTCCCTTTCATTTCACTTGGTTTGCTCATTTTGCACATCATAGGCCAAGATTTGATAGCGGATATGACCTTGGTACTGCTGGTGTTAATGATAAATTTTACCTTTTAGCTATTATTTTTTTGTCATTTTTCCTGTATGATGCTTTTGTATACGAATTGTGGATATTCTGTGGGAAAATTTTCATTTTTTACTGTAGGATGCCTTTGTATACAAATTTTGGAGAATCTCTTGCAGAAATATGGAAATTATAATCTTCCTAATAGAGCATACATTAATGAAGTTCTTCGTGCGTTAGTAGAGGAAGCCGACTGGATTATTGAAGCTTACGGTACTACATACAAAAATGCGGTATGTATTTTTGGCCTAACTTTTTTTCTCATTTCTTTTAGGTATTTAAAGGTGGTCAGCTAAATCTTTGTATTAAATGTGCCTTTTAAAGGTGTCGTAAACCCTAGCTACATAGAAATGGAGGCTTTGAAGAATAGTTCACTAGAGGCAGAGAGAGAGACTTCCTAGGGGTCATGGGGACTCGCTAGGGGTCCTAACACATGATAAGGCATACTAGGACACCTAGGGAGTCCCCATGACCCCTTTTGACACATTGGAATGCTCAAGTGTGTCTTAAGGGGTCCTAAGACCCCTTAAGACACTCTTGAGCATTCCAATGTGTCAAGGACCCCTAAAGACACTCTTGAGCGTTCCAATGTGTCAAAAGGGGTCATGGGGACTCCCTAGGGATCCTAACGCATGATAAGATATACTAGGACCTCTAGGGAGTCCCCATGATCCCTTTTGACACATTAGAATGTTCAAGTGTGTCCGAAGGGGTCCTAGGACCCCTTAAGACACACTTGAGCATTCCAATGTGTCAGAAGGGGTCATGGGGACTTCCTAGGGGTCCTAACATGTGATAAGGAGTACTAAGACCCCTAGGGAGTCCCCATGACCCCTTTTGACACATTGGAATGCTCAAGTGTGTTCAAAGGAGTCCTAGGACCCCTTAAGACATGCTTGAGCATTTCAATGTGTCAAAAGGGGTCATGGGGACTTCCTAGGGGTCCTAACGCATGATAAGGCATACTAGGACCCCTAGGGAGTCCCTATGACCCCTTTTGACACATTGGAATGCTCAAGTGTGTCTTAAGGGGTCCTAGGACCCCTTAAGACACACTTGAGCATTCCAATGTGTCAAAAGGGGTCATGGGGACTTCCTAAGGGTCCTAATGCATGATAGGCATACTAAGACCTCTAGGGAGTCCCCATGACCCCTTTTGACACATTGGAATGCTCAAGTGTGTCTTAAGAGGTCCTAGGACCCCTTAAGAAACACTTGAGCATTCCAATATGTCAAAAGGGGTCATGGGGACTTCCTAGGGGTCCTAACGCGTGATAAGATGTACTAGGACCTCTAGGGAGTCCCCATGACCCCCTTTTGACACATTGGAATGCTCAAGTGTGTTTGAAGGGGTCCTAGGACCCCTTAAGATACACTTAAGAATGCATGTGTCTTAAGGGGTCTTAGGACCCCTTCGCACACACTTGAGCATTCCAATGTGTCAAAAGGGGTCATGGGGACTTCTTAGGGGTCTTAACAAGTGATAAGGCATACTAGGACCCCTAGGAAGTCCCCATGACCCCTTTTGACACATTGGAATTCTCAAGTGTGTCTTAAGGGGTCCTAGGACCCCTTCAGACACACTTGAGGATTCCAATGTGTCAAAATGGGTCATGGGGACTCCCTAGAGGTCCTAGTACACCTTATCATGCGTTAGGACCCCTAGGGAGTCCCCATGACCCCTTTTGATGCATTGGACCACTCAAGTGTGTCTTAAGGGGTCCTAGGACCCCTTAAGATACACTTTAGCAATCCAATGTGTGAAAAGGGGTCATGGAGACTCCCTAGGGGTCCTAGTATGCCTGATCATGCGTTAGGACCCCTAGGAAGTCCCCATGACCCCTTTTGACACATTGGAATGCTCAAGTGTGTCTGAAGGGGTCCTAGGACCCCTTAAGACACACTTGAGCATTCCAATGTGTCAAAAGGGGTCATGGGGACTCCCTAGGGGTCCTAGTACACCTTATCACATGTTAGGACCCCTAGGAAGTCCCCATGACCCCTTTTGACACATTGGAAGGCTCAAGTATGTTCGAAGGGGTCCTAGGACCCCTTAAGACACACTTGAGCATTCCAATGTGTCAAAGGGGTCATGGGGACTTCTTAGGGGTCCTAACACGTGATAAGGTGTACTAGGACCCCTAGCGAGTCCCCATGACCCCTTTATACACATTTGAATGCTCAAGTGTGTCCGAAAGGGTCCTAGGACCCCTTGAGACACACCTGACTGTTCCAATGTGTCAAAACTGGTCATGGGGACTTCCTAGGGGTCCTAACATGTGATAAGGCATACTAGGACCCCTAGGGAGTCCCCATGACCACTTTTGACACATTGGAATGCTCAAGTGTGTCCGAAGGGGTCCTCAGAAGTCCAGATTCTTTAATGCTTCTAGTGAATCCAAATTTAGTTCTTATAACTTAGATGAGATGTTAGTGAATGACTTCTTGCTAATACTAGTCTTCCACCAGATCCATATTTCAACCCTTTTGTGGATCTGCAGGCTCAATCGCGAGCTCACAGGATTGGCCAAGAGAAAAATGTGATTGTATATCAACTGATTACAAAATGTTTAGTTGAGGAGAAAATATTGCAACGATCAAGAAGAAAATTGGCTATGGAAAATCTAGTTATGAATTCTGTTAAGAATGAAACTATTAAGGAATTGCATGAATCACAAACCATGAAAATAACCTTCTACAACAAAGAACATTCAAGCTATAGAATTTATTAACTCTAAATTTAAATGTCTTATTAGCATTCATGGAAGAGATTTCATTAGCATCCATGGAAGAAATTTCATTAAAACTTCAGACAAAATCATCTAAAAAAATTCATTAACTTCAAGTGAAATCATTTAAGACGGACAAAAACAAAATTGCATTTTATACACCTAAAAATGGCTTCATTAATTAATTAAATATTTATTATTTAATTGATATTGACTTGATAAATTAATTAAATATTTATTATTTAATTAATAGTTATTTCCTCTATTTATTAAATAAATTATTCAATTTATTTAGTAAATTCACTATAGTCTATTGCTCTATCCTAAGTCTTCTAATTTGTCTTATTAAAGTGATTTAATTAAATATACAATCACCTAAATATGACTAAGTCCCCTAGTCCACCTCATCTACCCACTCACTTGACACATCATCTTGGCTAAAATAAATAATTATTATTAATTATTTATTAGTAATTATCCTCACCCACACATGTCCTATTCTTAAGGGCTATGTGGCCTCATAGGACTTGGTCTCATGACCACATGTCCTCTCTTGAACCAAGTCAAGAGACATTCCCTATTCCTAAGGGGCTTCTCAAGCCACCTCTAAGGGTCAAAGGTGACTCATGGGACACTTGTGCAAAGAGTCCTCATGAGGAAAAGGTCTCTCCCTCTTTCTCTCTTTGGTCTTTGTGAGACACTTGACATGTGTCTTTCCCTTCCACCTTCTTCTCCTCCATGTCAATGTGAGAGGAACATCATTCCTATTATTCCTCTCACATTCCAACTACATCCCCCTTTCTCTCAACTCCTTCAACCAAGTCAATCCTAGCCCTAGGATCTTCCACCTTTCATTCTCAATCGTAGGATTGTGCCACCTAGGCCTAGATCCTCCAAAACTCTATAAAATGAGCCTCATTTCCCCTTTGTGGGCTAATAGCTAATAGGTATTTCAAGCATTCAAGCATTCAAGTATCCAAGAATTTTAAGAGCAATCAAGCATCCATAATCAATCCATATTATCATCATTTCATTTGCATTCCATCCATTAGATTGCATAAGCTATTGTGCATTCATTTCATTCAATCTCCACACTTTGGTGACATCTTGGGCAAGGAGCTTCAAATTGGAAATCTGAGAGCTCAACACATCCAAGAAATCAGAGCATAGGAGGACAATGGAGACAAGCTGCATGGTAGGTGAAGGTAATTGATTTAGTTTCATCATTTTATAGTTACTTTGCATTCTTCATTGTGTTGCATTAGATTGATTTATTGGCTTTCAATAGTTAATTTATCATCTCTAGTATTTAGACATCTAATTTGCATACATTTTTGGCGCTAGAAGGAGGGCCCACCCGAGTTTTTCACTTTCAGTTTTAGTTTTCTGTGTGTAGGTTTTTCTACAGGTTATTTCTGCTCATTCATCCATGATTCCTGTGCATCTGTTCATTTCTGCTGCGCATCCATTTTCTACTACCACAGTCACAACTTTCCATCTGGTTTTTCATTTTCATTCCAATATTTGCACATTCATTCAACTGTTGTGTGCATACGCATTTTCCTACTGTGCATTCATAATAGCTGCTCATATACATCATCTAACTGTGCATTAGTATCTATATGATGCACATCCATCATTTATGCGCATTCATTCATACTTGCTACACATTTATTTCACTATTCTGTGCATTTGTTAGTTGTTGTGATAAAATTTAGTTTTCTGTTAGATTTGATTTTAGCTAACATTTTGACAAATTTCTATTCATTCTGGTAGTCTTTAGGCTATTTTTCAAGATGTTGTTTTTGAAGACCCCATTGCCAAAATTCCTAACAAGTTTGTTTGCAGATTCTTAAGGGGTTTGCAAAATAAACCATAATCTCATTTGGGTTCTTAAAATACGACATGCTTTTGCTTTGTGTGTCTTCTTTAGCATAGATTTGCCTATTTTTTGTGGCTTTCTTAATAAATATCTGTAATCCCAAAATTATAACAACGTATCCTCTCCCCTCGCCATTCATGGACCTTGGGTGTAAGAGAAACTATTATAATTTTTAGAGGGTGGTCTTTGGTGGGAAAAGAGGTACTCACCCCTAGGAATGACCCAACCAGTAACAGGCTAAAGCCAAGCCCTTCCAAACTGGTATATAAAAAATGCTAGTGTAATTAGTCTCACATTAGACAGGTGTGAATTCATTGTGGCAACCAAAATCTCCTCTAGTACCCCAGTGGTGCATTAAAGTCCTACTTAGTAGAGGTGAAAACCTTGCTTTGAAAGGATTGGGAGAGCCCCCTTAATTGGGAAAATAACTTGATCACAACCACCTGAACAAATGTCCTTATTAACAACTTTTGTTTAGTAGCCAAAAACCTTCTATTTGCTGGCTCAAGGGGTCACCCAAGCCCGTGAAGACACCCCACATTACTCACGGTCCATAATAGAGATAGCAGTTCTTTGGGAAGTAATGACCCATTGAATTCAGAACTTGGTGTGCCTAAGAAGTGTGTGCACATGTAAGGAGGAGCCCGTGCCTCCAAGTTCCTAGGTTGTCTGCTATGGATTTGCATGGCTGGATTTTATTATCCTAGTGGGGATTTAGCAGATATTGTCCTTGCCAACCTTAGGATTGTAAGCATGTTTGTGCATTCATATTAGATTAGCTTAGATCAAAATCATTTCTATCTTGCGTGTGTGTGTTTATGCATTTTTACTTTGCCAAAAACTAGATCCATCAGAAAACACCAAAAACTTCAAATTTGCACTCCAAAATCATCAAAACTTTAGAACCTACGCATATATCACATCTTGTTGTGCATTTGATCACATTTGCTGCACATTCATTTCAACTGTCTGCATGTTTGATTTTGCCAGTTCACATCTGTCAAACATTGCTGTGCTTTTATTCAATATTACTGTGCATATATCAAGTTGTCCTGTGCATTTGTTGTTGCGCATTTACAACAAAGAGCATTCCCATAGGCTTTTGAAATTTCAAAATCACTTTTTTAGATACCCATTTTTGTCCTTAGTAAGATTCTAGAAAAATAGTTGAGTTACATAGACCTCTGATCTTTAGTTTGACCATTTTCATCACTTTTCATCATCCTTCCTTCATCAAGAGTCATCAAATCATTTTCTTCCAATCTTCAAAATTCTCAATTTAGTGTTGAAAAATTACCTTATCTATTAGATTTTGATCTTTGTGAGTTTACCATATCAGGATATATCATCCTTAACCATCAAACATCCTTAGATTATTATCTCTTGGTATCAATTTTCAATACTTATCATATCTTTTCTATCAATCATTTTCCATATCTTTTCATCAAAAATCTTCCATCACACAATCAATTTTCTCCATTTTTATGGTCCAAACTCGATCTCAGAAACTCAAACAAACTCTTAATCCAGAATCCCTAGACAAAATGGAAGGAAATACTAGCAATGAGGAGAACCCTTGGTCCAAAGCACCCCCTAAGAAGACTTCACTTTTCACATCAAATGATGAACCTACCGATGAAGAACTTAGGGATGCTACACAAGATCTAAAATTTTTCCAAGTCATGGAAAGACTCTTAGGCTTGGATAAAGAGATGTATTTCCTCATGCTTGCTCAATAAGGAGCTAAGTTACCAAGTGATTTTGATGTTTCCCATCTTAGAGAACTAGCTCACACAAAAAATCAAGAAATCCCTAAAGGTTCTCAAGATACTCATGAAGCAAAGGAAACCAATCAACAATCCAATGCTTCTCATAGTGATCAACAACAAAATGTTTCTCAAAACAATCAGCAATCCAATGATTCTCAACATACTCAACAGCATAATGTTTCCCAAAATACTCAAGGAAACATGTCATCTTTGGATCCCATTCTACAACAAATCCAGATGCTTCAATAACAAATCTGTGACATCCAAACTGGATCATCAACTAAGAAGTATTCTTTGGATGATATATGTCCTTATCCTTTTGATAAGAATTTAGCAATGATTCCATTCCCTCCTCATTTTGAGGTACCAAAATTTGACAAATACAAAGGGAATTCAGATCCACAAGACCACATTTGTGAGTTTTGTGTTGCTTGTATTGAAGTCACTCACAATGACACTTATCTTATGTGACTATTTCCATGAAGTTTAGGAGGACAAGCTATGGAATGGTTCTCCAAACTACCCCTAGGCATCAAATCTTTCAATGAGCTTCTTGACAAATTTGTGACTCATTATTCATATAACATCAAACATGAAGTCACTATGCTTGAGCTTTGCAATGCACATCAAAAGAATGGAGAACCCTTCCTTACTTTTTTGCAAAGATGGTGTCAATTGTTTGCCAAATATCCACGAATGATTCCTGAACAAGAAAAGATGGATATTTTTGTGCATAACCTTACACTAGAAATGAGTTATAGGTTACAATTGCAATGTCCACCAAACTTCAATAAGCTCATAGAAAATGGTATCAAGATTGAGGAAGCCATGGTCAGAAAAGGTGAGATAAAACTTTTTTCCAAAGACAATGCTAGGTCCTCAAATTCCAATTCCAACAACTATACCAATGACAAATCAAAATTTTGGAATAAAAACAAAAACATTGTCAATGATGGGATTGTTGATAATCGTAAAGTCAAACCAATGCAACCCCTTCTAAATCTCACAAGTCAGGCCAACGCTACTCAAGCTACCTACAACAATCAATCAGCAAATCAAAATACCAACAAGGATTCATCTAAAAGAAGATTTCCTTTTATCTCACCTCAAAGAAACTTTACTCCTTTAGGGGAATCTCTTGAATTAGCATTATAGAAGTTAATCACAAAGAAACTCATCACGCTTCCTGAAACAAAAGATTATGAACCTAGAGTAAAACCTTCTTGGTGGAATGGAAATGATTATTGCAAATTTCATAGAGGAAAAGGACATAAAACCAATGACTGCCAAAGGCTCAAAAATGTAATTCAAGACTTAATTGAAAGTGGTGAAATTGGTGTTGATGGACATGTCTCGAATGAATCACATACAACTTTCAAAGATCCACTTCCTGAGCATGAAAAAGGAGGTTCTTCCAACAATAAGGGTGATAATCAAGCCAATTATAATACCACACCCTATAGATATGTTGGTAACATTTCTGACTGTCATCCTTCTATGTATTATGCCAATGTCATTACCATAAAGGGAAAATCAGAGAGTCAACCAATCCATGTTACTACTCATGCTCAAGCCAAAGTTACTCTCCAAGGAGTCCAGTCTAAACCAAGCACCTCTCAAAACAAGTTCATTTATGTCCCAAAGTCTATACCAAATACTTCCAACCAGTACAACCTTTTGGAACAAATCAAGAAAACACCTGCCCAGATATCCATCTTAGAGCTTTTGCGTCTATCCCCATCTCACAAAGATATCCTTGAAAAAGCTCTTTTAGAAACCCAAGTCCCCATGAATCTAGATCATGATCAATTTCAAGCTATGGTGGGACATCTAACAACCCCACATTATCTATCCTTCACTGAAATGATGATTTAGCTAGTACCCAACCTCGTAATGCTCCCCTAAATATTGAAGTCCTTGTACATAGTCACAAAATTAAAAGAGTACTAATAGATGGGGGAGTTGGTTTGAATATTTGCACGTCAAAGTTAGTCCTTGCATTGGGATTTTCTGAGAATGCTGTCGATCCTAAAAAGAAAATCATAATAAAGGCTTATGATGAAGAAGAGAGATCATCCAAGGGAGCTGTTGTTCTTCCAATTTGAGTTGGTCCTATTGTCAAAGATGTACCTTGTCAAGTTCTAGACATGGATCTTGCTTATAACATCCTCTTGGGAAGACCATGGATTCATTCCATGCAAGCTGTACCATCAGCTTATCACCAATTTTTGAAATTACCTCATAATGGTCAAGAGATCACTATCAAAGGAGACACTAATCCTTTTCAATATTGTAGCAATGTGAAGACCTCTAATTCTTTGGTTCCCTACAATCATACTGGATCTTCTGCAACTACACCCATTGATCCTAGTAATGTAGCATCAACTTCTAAATCAAATGGGTTCAAGATAGACATCAAAGAAAGAAGTATGGGAGAGTACACTTTAGGTCAAGCTCTTTGTATCATAGAGTTACCTTTATCTCCTAGATAATATGGTAGATCTTTGATCACTAAACAACAATCAGAACCCCCTTCAACACTTGTTTATAACACATTTATAAGTGGGGGCACAATATCCAAGGGGGTAGCTGAGCGTAATGCTAATCATTTGCTTAAGCCATAGAAGATTGAAGAGGATGTCAAACATGAATATATATCACCTGATGTCTATGGAAAAGGGTATACTTTGCTACAAAAGATAGGGTACCAAGGTGCTGGACCTATAGGGTTACAAAGAGAAGGTGTTATAAAACCAATTTTGCAAAATCCCAATTATCAAAGAGACACTACAGGATTAGGATATAAAGGAGAAGGACCAACAGAACCAAAAGGAAAAGAAAAGATCACACCTTTTTGTGAGATATCTAAAGCTCCTGCCTTACAATTCAGAAAGAATGGTATGTATGTAGATCCAAAGAAACAAAGGATAGCACAGAGAATCATTGATAGACTTGAAGATAATGATGATTCTGACTCTAATGATTATGAATGGGATTCATTCTCTAATTATACTGAAGACATAGGATTTGATGTTTTCCATCACTATAGTAATGATTACCATGAGGGAGAGAGTTTAGAGACTGACTTACTAGGATTGGTCCCATGTAATACTAATCTTGTCGATCGTGAGGGAAGTGAGCATTATTTTTTGATAGGCAATTTAGATGAGAGTATGGAAATAGATCTCACTGATACCATCATAAACCTTGACAACTTTTCCATCAATACCATCTTTGCCTTTGAAACCAACCCAAATGATCCAATGCCCCTTGTACGTCCCGACCTTATCGATTGGGATTCTCCTGACCATCTCAAACTTGATGTCTTCCATAATGATGATGCAATCATTGACTATCTTGGAATCATGGATCATTTACCACCAGGGGATCACAAGTCAAGATTTCTGATAGAACTCAATAACATGGCCTACTTTGGAGAGAGTGCCAATCCTTTTAGTCATAAAAATATAAAAGTAATCAACAGATCTAATGGTGAAAACCACTCAGTGGCAGTATTAGATCCAAAAATAGTAAAAAGAAAAGACACATCTGATGGTGAAAACCTCTCTAAGGTGCCTGATGATGGAAGGATTGACACTCTTCCCAATTATCTATGTCAAGAGCAATCTTCCATTCTTATCGAACCAATAGTACCACTTAATATTGGAACAAAGGAGTCTCCGCGCATCCTCAAAGTAACAACATCCTTGACAGAATCAGAGAAAGAAGCTTTTGCAAAAAATTTCAAAGAGACAAATCAACTTTTCTTTGTCCTATGCTGATATGCCTGGGTTGGATCCTAACCTTATTATGCATCATTTGTCTATCAGACCAGGTGTAAAACTAGTTAAGCAGAAGCTCCGCAAGATGCACCTGCACATTGCACTAATGGTTAAAGCAGAATTGAAGAAGCTCTTAGATGTTGGATTCATTCATGCTATTGATTATGCTAAGTGGATTTCCAATATCATCCCCATCTTAAAACCAGACAAGTCTATCTGGATTTGTATTGATTTTCGAGATCTTAATAAAGCTTGTCCAAAAGTTAACTTTCCTTTGCCAAATATTGACATTATTGTTGATCTAACAGCTGTGCATGAGATGTTATCATTAATGGATGGTTTTTCTAGCTATAACCAGATCAATATTGCACTAGAAGACCAAGAAAAGACTACTTTTACTTATCCATGGGGTACATACTACTGGAATGTAATGCCATTTGGCCTTAAAAATGCTGGAGTGACTTACCAAAGAGCCATGACCACAATATTTCATGATATGATGCATACCATTATGGAAGATTATGTTGATGATATTTTATCAAAATCTAAAGATAGAGCTGGTCATTTGAGAGTGTTGGATAGAATATTTAGCAAGATGGAAAAGTATCAGATTCAACTCAATCCAAAGAAATGTGCATTCGGGGTCACATCCGAAAAATTGTTAGGGTACATTGTCTCAGCCAAAGGGATCGAGGTAGATCTAGAAAAAGTTAAAGAAATCATGGAGATGGCTTCCCCAACTAACATCAATCAGTTAAGATCCTTGTAGGGATGTCTACAATCCATTCGAAGATTTGTTTCTCAACTAGCAGATCGTAGTCATTCCTTTCAACATTTGCTGCGTAAAAATATCTTATTCCAATGGGATGACAAGTGTGAGGAAGCTTTCAACAAAATCAAGAAATATCTGGTGAATCCTCCAACTCTGATGTCACCAATTTTGGGCAAGCCACTCTTGTTCTACATTTCAGCTACGGCAATCTCATTAGGTGCTCTTCTGGCTTAGCAAGACCATGAAGGAAAAGAAAAAGCCATATACTATATCAGTCGCACCTTGGTGGAATATGAGTTAAACTATTCTCCTATAGAAAGACCATGTCTAGCTATTGTCTTTGCTTCACAAAAATGGTGACATTACATGTTGTCACATTCAATCCAGCTCATTGCAAAGATTGATCCTTTGAAATATCTATTAAGCGAGATAGCCTTGATAGGTAGATTGGCTAAGTGGGTCATGCTACTTAGTGAATTTGACATTGAATATGTAGACATGAAGGCTATTAAAGGTCAAGTGATAGCAGATCAACTAGTTGATGCTCCATTAACAGATGACCAACCTATACACATAGAGTTTCCTGATGCACACATCTTGGCTTTATCTACTCAAACATGGAAACTATACTTTGATGGCTCATGCACTCAATAGGGTTCAGGTGCTAGTATTCTCTTTGTCACGCCTCAAGGATGCACAATTCCAAAATGTTACAAGTTGCTCTTTCCTTGCACCAATAATATAGTAGAATACAAAGCCTTGATGATTGGGCTAAAGATGGCTTTACAATGGAAAGTATCTAAAATGAATGTCTATGGGGATTCTTAGTTGATTATATACCGGGTTAATGATGATTATCAGACTAAAGATGATAAGTTATTACCATATTAGCATATAGTTGATGATTTCAAAAAGTATTTCTCCGTCATCACTTTTGAGTAGATTCCTCGACATGAAAACAAGGCTACTGATGCCATGGCAATAATTGCTTCTTTGTTTGATACAGAAGATACCAAGGCCCGTTTTGAGTTCTTGGTGGAATCCTTGACTTGTCCTGCATATGATGACCTTGATATGAGTATTATATGTCATCTAATTGGACATGACTCCCCAGTTTATTGAAAAATCTATTCCTATCTAAAAAATGACATCTTACCCCCTGACCTATCCCAAAATTAGAAATGAACTTTTTTCCGCCAAACCTCCTGCTATGTCCTAATATTTGACACCCTTTTTCGGCGAGGTTTTGATGGTACTCTCCTATGATGTCTCGAGCATGATGACGCTCAAATTTCCTTACATGATGTACATGAGGGTATTTGTGGGACACATTTGAGTGGTCCCTCTTTGGCTAAGAAAATCATGTGTATGGGTTATTATTGGCCTACAATGGAAACAAATTCCTTTCATTTTGCTAGAGCATGCAAGAAATGTTAGATACATGGAAACCTTATTCATGCTCCCACACAAGAGTTACATCCTTTTACAACTACCTTGCCATTCAGTCGGTGGGGCCTCAACCTCATGGGCGCTATCAAACCTCCATCTTCCCATGGCCAC
This sequence comes from Chamaecyparis obtusa, assembly GCA_027943335.1. Classification (NCBI taxonomy): domain Eukaryota; kingdom Viridiplantae; phylum Streptophyta; class Pinopsida; order Cupressales; family Cupressaceae; genus Chamaecyparis; species Chamaecyparis obtusa. The sequence goes on from BSBK01004674.1 coordinate 163,392, forward strand.
AAATGGATTCTCACTGCCACAGAATATTTTACTAAATGGATCAAGGCCGTTCCATTAATTACCACCACAGGGAAACAACTATCCATGTTTATCTTAAACTATATCATTTGTAGCTATGGTATACCTATGTATCTCATCATTGATCATGGGAAATAGTTTCAAAATTAGGACATGGATGAACTATGCACAAAATTCAATATCACCCATAATTATTCCACCATATACTATCCCCAAGGTAATGGTCAAACTGAGGTGTCAAACAAAACAATTGTCAAAATCCTACAAAAGACAGTCAATGACGTAGGCCGTGACTAGCATCTCCAACTGCATCTAGCCTTATGGGCTTACCACACCTCCATTCGTACTCCCACTAGAGCCACCTGATATTCCCTTGTTTATGGATCTGAAGTAGTCCTGCCCCTCGAGGTCGAGTTGCCTTCACTTTGTGTAACCCTCAAAGATTTGATTCCCGATGAAGAATATAGAGTTGCACAGCTGACTAAACTAGAACTTCTGGATGAACACCATCAGAGAGCTTATGATCATTTGAAAGTCTATCAATAGTGTATGTCTTGTCAGTATAACAACAAGGTAAAGATCAAAGAATTTCAGTTGGGTGACTTAGTCCTTTGAGAAAATCCAAAGAATCAACAACACCGTGAAAAGAAGGGCAAGTTTGAACCCAATTGGTCAGTTGTCTACACCTGAGGGAGATCCCTTGGATGAACCTCTTAACAACATAAATCTCAAGAAATTCTATCCTTGAAATCCCAATGAAAGGGGGCATGCATATAGTATGTATATAGATCAAAAAGCAAAAAATACAAAAAATAGTAAAAAAACACACAAAAATACAAAAAAATCAAAAAATCAAAAGAAAATTGCAATAAAAGCATGTGGTGAAAACCTGGAAATAGGTGCTATGTATGACAAGTTAGCTCCTCTATCTATTAGGATTCTTCTAGTGTGTTCGTTCATTGTATATATCCACAATAAAATGGCTAGTCAGTCCTCATCCCCACCATGTACATATCATAATAAAATGGCTAGGTCATGCACCATCCATTGTATTTACCCATAATAAAACCCCATCATAGCTTGATCTTTTGTCATGGTCTTCATCCTAGTCTTGTTGCATCCTTCTTCATCCATAATAAGTCAGTCCATCACCTAGCTAGGGGCATGTCCTCGACCTAGTTTGGGAAGTGGATCTATGATAGTCATGACTCTTAGAGGACAGAATGGAGTATTTTCACCAGACAAGCAAACACAATCAAACATTCTTTCACAATGGTATCTTCATGGTGAATTCAAATCTATAATCTACCCTTCGAAATGTGACCACTTATCTATACATCTTGACTATACATCATCAATCGATCTGATCAACATATCTTAAATCTATCTTTGGCAAAAAAAATGTATATTCATGGTAGGCATGTTAGAATGGTTTGTTGTAGATTATGCATTCATATCTAGATTTCATTTTTATCATGTTTCCTATGCTATTCTGGGATATCTTTGACATGAGTTTGAAACTCCCATATGTCATTGATTAGAATAGCCAGGATGGGGCAAGGTATTTTCTTTAATTGTTGTTTGTGGGGTATTTTCTGATGAAATCAAAGGAACAAGTAATTGAGGTGTCTGTGTGTAAGTGCCTTCATCAGTTTAATATTATTGACAACATCCAAATCATGTTGCTATACAAATGCTACTTATGGTGATATGCCATCGCATACCTCAACTCCAAATATTTGTTCCCTGATGGAGGGGGAGAATATTCCTTGTCTGTTATTTTTATACACTAAGTTTACACCCTTGTTTCAAGCTCTCTTGGTCTTGATAACTTAGTATGACATGGGAATCATCTCCAGGTTGTGGGACCTATGCTAACTAAGATGAGACCTCTAGGTTCTAGGCTGGTTCCTCTTGGATAATCACCTTAATTTTCTTCTTGACAAGAAAAGTAAATCTTTTGAGGGAAAGGGATAGAAGGAATGCTTGAAAGGGAAATGACTTGAAAGCAAACTATCCTACTAGGTGATACACCAAAATTAGGGGTATGAATTGCAACATAGAGGGGTCAGACCAATGAGAGACTTATGTCTAGGAGATCACAACTCACTAAATAGGCTTGCATAAGTAATTCATAGGAGGGTTTGAACATAAAACACAACCTATGACCTGCAAGAAAACATTCACTTCTGCAAACTAGGTGTAGGATTGAGACAAGATGGTCAGGGGGTTGAAGTATACCCACAAGAGCCTTCAAATCAAATCAAACACAACAACACACACAATTACAAAAAATGAGAGGGATCAGGAACCCTAAATTATCACTGGACATACATTCATAAGCTTCAATTCATTAAGAGATAATTCAGACAAGGAAGTATAGGGACAGAGAAGATGTCACAAAATACCTCTGCAATATTTGGATTATCGATGAAAGATTACAACTGTAAAAGCTAGAGGGCAGGAAAAATGCCACAGATAACTCTTAAGAAAGGTGAATTTATTTTTACAATTGTCAACTCTCTAAGCTTCTAAAACCCTCAAAAAACATTATATACATCTCCTATTACACGCAGGCAGGAGTCAAAGACCTAACTAGGGTTACATGGATTTTCATTAGAATAATCAAACCCTAATTCTATCAATTCTGATCATAAATACATCTTTGCAACATCATGGCCGATCAAATACTCATCTTTGCATGCCCATCCTTGTACTACAATCAGCCTACAGACAAGCAACCTTGATTTATCTACCCTTCTACAATTCGGCCTACCATGAATGCACTGATTAGTACCCTCAGAAGCAAGAAATGATGTATGACGGCTACCAGACCTTCATCATCATCCTTTTCAACTGCAACATCCTGGAAGCATTAACCCTGAGCTAATTTTTTGTTGCAAATGGCTACTTGATCAAAACTGGAGAAAACCCTCTGCAAAACATTTGAACTTGAAAAACAACGGCTACTTTATGGTGCCAGAAGAAAATCAATGGCTAGTATTCAAAACTGGATCAATTTTAAAACATGACAGTTAGATCTTCCTTTTTACTTGGGCTTCATGACTTAACTACAAATTAACCTCAAGCTCTCCTCAGGTTCCCTTTTTTCCTTGTTCATAAAATCATTGAATGTTTTAACTGACCGCGGTTAAGTCAAGCAAATGAGAGAAAAACTCTCCAGTCGCTGATTCGTGAGATACCTTTCTAACCTTGGCTCAGAAGAATCTCTTTTCTCCATCAGATGACCGATGTATGATCTTATAACTCTAACATAACCCATGAGATCATTGATTCTACCACATTGTCATCCAACTTAAAAACCTCAGTGCCACCGACACATCCTCTCTACTTTCCAGCTTGGCCAATGAGAATATGACACCGTCAACACTGGACCCAGAATCTCGGCAAGCCTTTAACTTTAACCACTCAATGAACACGTGACTGAAGGCTACCTCTAAGTCACTGAATGTTTTGAGCCACCGCCAGTTTATTTAGAGATTCAACAAACAAAGCATTCGCTGAATCACCAAATCATTTAGAGCTTTGCCACTTTGTTACATGAATGAGGGAAAAAATAAGAAAAACTTTATCGAAACCACCAAACCTTATCAGAACTACTAAAATTTAGACCCACGCATGGGCCCACATTGTGCCACCTATCACTCTTTCATTCATTCTAGCCACCACATCAGCAACACCTCGACAACCTTTCTGACAACGAACCCATTGCAGCCAAGATTCCAATCTAATGGCAGGCACATGATCTCATAGCCTCCAAATATTCCTTCTAATCATGCACTAGCTATAGATCTTCATTAAATCGAGACCCTCTAACACATTACCTTGATACCAAATCTACGGCTAGTCTTATCCCCTCATGACCTTAGAAGATTCCTTGAGATTATCAGACAGCCGTTGATGTAGAATCTTCACCACTACCTGCAGAACTAACCCTGCTTGGATTTCATGAATCAGTGACTGAAGGCTTTCTCTAAGTCATCAAATACTTTTTTGAACCATGTTTAAACTTAGAGAATAAGCGAATACATGCATTCGCTGAATCACTTGACCATCAGTTTGACCCTGAGTTTCATTAAGTGATTACCCAACTGAGGGTAATTTGTGGAGTCACTGAATGAAATACTTAACCTTAGTTAAGTCTAGAGAATGCATGAATAAGGCATTTGCTGAACCAAATGCTTGACCCAGGATTCATTAAGAGAATGCCCGACTGAAGACTAGTTGCCAAATCACCGAATAGGGAAAGGAACCGCTAGAGAACTTAGAAAACTGGTGATTGAAAGAAATAAAAAGCGGATGTGGATATTGAGACTTTTAAGTGGCTGATAAAGTAACAAAGAAATATAACAGGGCCTAGGGTCACTTAGGGTTTTTTAAGCACAACGACTACTTTTATGAATTTTTAACCTTGCAGACTAGGGGATAAAATAAATTGCAGAGGCCATAAGGAAGGACATAAAGCCATGAAATTTTTAGGGATGCTTGGTAGGATAAAAATAGAGACCTTGGGATAGATATTAGCCAAATTTGCATGAATAAGAAAATTAGGGTAATATTTTGGCAATTTTTGCTGGATGTCAGCCTGCTAGACATGGAAAACCAGTGGCCTTAAAACAATCCATTGGGCATGGGGTCATACTGGGCACAAAACTTTGACAAAGGGACAAAACTAAAAAAGAAAGATAGACTTGTGCACATGCACTTCTTGAAAAGAAGGAAACTAACCTAGAAAATAAGGAAAGAAAGCAGGAAACATATTTACAAGAATTTACAAAAAGGGATTAACCTCAAAACAGGGCTTCAAGTGGAAACCATTCACTGAGATTGGCAAGACATCTCCTTCAAGAGTTGATAGCTGAAAAGCATTAGGCCCCTTGCATTTTGCTATAATAAATGGTTCACCCCAGAATGAATCAAAATTTGTATGTCTGCTAGGTCTAGATCTGAACTCATCTCACTTGAGAACTACATCTCCCACTTTGAAGTTTCTGATCCTGGCTCTTTTATCAAAATTTCTCTTTGTCTGAATCTGATGGAACTCCATATCTTTCATGGATTTGTCCCTGAGTTCTTCCAATTCCATGAGCTGAGCATACCTGATCTATAAGGGATCTCCTTCTTCAAATAGAGCATATTGAGTGGCTAAGTCTAGAGCTAGTAATTTAGTTGAAATGGACAACTTAGCCTCTCTACCATAAACTAACACATAAGGAGAATTCCAAATGATTTTCTTTGGGGTAATCCTATCTAACCATAAGGAAAACTTTAATTTAGTATGCCAATCTCTCTCATTATCCTACAAGGTCTTCTTGATTATCCTAATCAAGTTCTTGTTTGTTGATTCTGCTAAGTTATTGCCCTAAGGATAGTAATTAGAACTTGTATTCAGATAAATGCCATTTTTGATTGCCCATCCTGAGACTTTGAGGCCTATGAATGCCAATGCATTATCTGATATTATGGAGTTTGGAGTGCCAAATCTATGAATTATATCATCATAAAAGCTTAAGATAGCACTCTCATTTGCTTCTTTTAAGGCAATTGCCTTTGTCCATCTAGTGAAATAATATGTTGCAGTGATTATCCACTTGTGTCCTGCACTAGATGGAGGATTGATCATGCCAATAAAATCTATGCCCCACTTCATGAAAGGTTGCTCTGTTCTGATTGGCTATAGAGGCAAAGCTGCAAGTCTTTCTTTTCTTGCAAACATAGCACATTTGATGCATTTCCTCACATACTTGTGACTATCCTTAAAGATAGATGGCCAATAGTATCCAGCCCTCATGATTTTAAAAGTAGTAGTCCTAGGAGAAAAATGACCTCTAGAAGGTCCATCATGAAATTCAAATAGGACATCAGCTATCTTTTCTGAATCAATACATCTTAAAAGGACACCATTGTGATCCTTTCTGAAAAGAACTTCATCTATTAGCACAAAAGGGACAGATTGCAATCTATAGTATTTTCTTTTTGCTGAATCCAAACCTGCAAGACATTGTCCTGTCTTTAAGTAATGAATCATGTTAGGCAACCAACCTAATGCCTTGGCATGTTCTTCTGTAGAATGCACAACCAAAGATGCATCCATTTGTTTTGGCTTCTCTGAACTTTCATCTCCTGCCAAATGCTCACAAAGACCTCTTCCTCTAACCAGCTTGGTGGTTTGAATATTAATGTCATATTCCATCACCTTGGTGATCCAACCAGCTCTTTTCTCATTTAGGTCCTTGGAAAGCAAAAATTATTTGACACTTGGATGAGTAACTTTCAAATGTACCCTACTATGAGTCAACAAATATCTAAACTTTTTAAGGCTCTTCACCACAGCAAGTACATGTTTCTCCACAAAAGAGTATCTTTGTTCATACTATTCTAAACCTTTGCTAAAGAAAGCAATAGGCTACTCCAATCCATCTGAATTTTCTTGAGTCAACTTTGCAAATATAGTATCATGACCTCCATAAGCATAAAGGATAAAATCCTTATTGAAATTCAAGTTTAACAGGGCAGGAGCTTCTGTCAAGGCCTCTTTGATAGTCTAGAAATTGGCTTTCCCTTCTTTATGTTAGAAAGTAAAGATCCCCAAGACAACTGAGAGGGGGGGGGGGGTGAATCAGTTATCAGATAATTTATCCATTCAACAACTTTAAACAATATAATCAATTTACTAATCAACCATAGAAAGATAACCATACACAATTGTACAATAACACAAGATATGTTAACTAGGGAACCTCTTGAAAAGAGTAAACCCTGGTGGGAATGATGCCCACAAAATGATGCACTAATATAAAAGTTCCTTGTTAGAGGATGGACCCTGTTAGGAGTCTTATGAAATACATTCAGTACATATAAATCCCTATTAGGAGATTTTGAATCCTTGTTAAAAGATTCTAACCCGGTTAAGAGTTTATGGAAGACAAAAGGACCCCCTGCCCAAATAGCTTCAAGGCAAGATCTTTGAACCCACTATCCAAAAGATTTTAGAATTATTCAATAGAATAATATGAAATATATTACCTCCTTCACACTGTGCCAAAACTGCACTCTTTGCTACACAAGATCACAATTCCAGATCTCTGTACTCACAAGTCTTCCTTCATCACTGAATTAGCTCTTTTCTTCACTTCATGCATATATTCACATCAAAATATTCATAGTACACATTAAAATAAGGAAAACATTTCTTCTTATATACCAAACTCAAATAATTACAAATGAGTCGGTCCTCAATTACAAAATAATAAATTTTACACGCTACACATAGAATTCACATAAAACTGTCAGCTTCTAGTTACTATAACTTTCTCCAAACATGTCCTCAAAGTTTGTGCTATGAACCATGTCATAATTAATGAGTCTCCAACATACCTTTAAATGCACAAAATTAGATTCCATCCCAGCTAAGAGATATCCTCCGATTTTCAAACATCGCTACACAGAAACACTGTCTAAACACTGCTTTCACCAAAATGCTCATAACTCTTACAAATGAATGAATTTATTTTTGTGCTATTAACCATAGGTTAATAACACACCAAAGAACATACCATCAACTGTGCAAAAGCTAATCTATAATACAACATGTGCGCAAAACAAAACTATACCTGCTTTCCTGCTAATATCCAGAATATCATTGTGTTGACATCAATGACAATCCAAGTCATGAATGCAACAACAACTGCTACAGAATGACTGCCAAAACACTTTGCATTCATTCTTAACAATCTCCCCCATTGGCATTGATGGAAACATAGATGAAAAAACATCCAATGTTCCAAAAATCCAATACTGCAACATCACTGCAAAATATCAAATCAAATCTTGCTTCATTTTCCTATTTAGCTCTCTCATACAATCCAAAATGTTTTTCATGTATATCTCTCCCCCATTGACATCAATGATAGAAATTCTATCACTAAGTCAACAAAAACTTAATTTCAAAAGACACTTTTCAGAAAAATACAATAACAAGAGTCCTCATGACTCAGCTCATAAACTCCCCCATAGAGGAAGTTCCAACATCCAATCTAGAAGAAAGATAGGGCTCATATACCACTAGAAGGATGCAACCATCTACATCAATTCTCAAAAATAGGTTGGGGCATAACCCCAAGCATACCTCTTAGATACACAAATGTATCCTTAGGTAAAGGCTTTGTAAATATATTTGCTATCTGCTCCTTTGTACTTATGTACTCCAATCTTATTTCTTTTTCTGCAACTTTCTCTCTTACAACATGATACTTGATCTCAATATGTTTAGTCTTAGAATGTAAAACAAGATTTTTTGACATACTCACTGTACTGGTGTTATCACAATGTATAACAACAGGCTCATCAAACTTTATTCCAATATCTTTCAACATCTGCTTCATCCAAATAATCTGATTACAATTATTTGCTGCTGCAACATATTCTGCTTCTTCTATGCTTTGTGAAGTACAATTCTACTTTTTACTTAGCCAAGAGACCAATTTACCTCCAAGAAAAAAGGCTCCACCACTGGTGCTTTTCATGTCATCAACGCTGCCTCCCCAATTTGCATCAGTATAGGCACATAAGGTAAAATCATCAGAATTCTCATACCATAATCCATAATCCATTGTTCCTTTCAGATATCTCAGTATCCTCTTTACTGTTGCATAATGTGATTCTCTAGGTTTTGCTTGAAATCTTGCTACAATCCCCACTGAATGTGCTATATCAGGTCTTGTATGTGTCAAGTACTGCAATCCTCCAATCATAGATCTGTACTTTTTCTGCTCAATTGCTGGTGTCTCATCTTTGCTAGATAACTTATGTCTGCTTACCATAGGTGTTCCAACAGGTTTAGAATCTTCCATTCCAAATCTTTTCAATAATTCATTTAAATACTTAGTTTGACTTACAAATATGCCTTCCTTTCTTTGTGTTATCTATAATCCAAAAAAATATTTCATTTCTCCAATCATGCTCATCTCAAATTCAGTCTTCATTTCATCTGCAAATTTGTCACTAGCTTCATCTTCTCCTCCAAAGATAATATCATCAACAAATATAACTATAACCAACAAACCATTCTCAATTTCTTTTGTGTATAAGTTACTATATGCTATTCCTTTTATAAATCCCAATTTCAATAAATACTTATCCAATCTTGCATACCAGGTTCTAGGTGCTTGTTTTAATCCATATAAAGCTTTCTTTAACTTACATACCATATCTCCTTCTTGTGTCAAAGGAAAACCTTCAGGCTGCTCAATGTAGACTTCTTCTTCCAATTCACCATTCAAAAATTCTGACTTCACATCCATCTAATACACTCTAAATTTCTTGTAAGTTGCATATGCTAGAAACATTCTCATTGCTTCAAGTCTAGCCACAGGTGCAAAAGTTTCTTCATAGTCAATTCTTTCTTGTTGTGAATATCTTTTACATACCAATCTTGCTTTGTTTCTTATCACTTCTCCTTGTTCATTAATCTTGTTTCTGAATACCCACTTTGTTCCAATCACATTCTTGTCTTCAGGTCTAGGGACCAATTCCCATGTCTTATTTTTTTCAATCTGCTCTAGTTCTTCTTTCATAGCATTGATCCAATGTTCATCTTCACAAGCTTCATTAGTAGTCTTAGGTTCAATTTGAGAAATCAAACATAAATGTACCTTATTCTGAGTCAAAACTCCTCTATCTAAACTTCTAATAACTTGCTCAACAGGGTGATGTCTTGAAGTATACTTGTTAGGTGTCATAGTTACTGATCTTGTTCCAATTGTAGATTCTTCTCTGCTTTCTTCTTTGTTTTCTTCTCTATTTTCTTCTCTATTTTCTTCTTTGTCTTCTTCGGTATGACTTTCATTCAGCAAATCACTATTAGTTTCAAAAAATAATTCTGCATTTTCAATGTTAGGCTGAGGTTGTACTTCTCCATCAGATTCATAATCAAGCATTCTTTCCTGAATTTTAAACTTCTCATCAACTTTTGCATTTGCACTTTCAACAATAGTCTTAGTTCTTTTGTTATAACATCTATATGCTTTTCTTTTTAAAGAATATTCAAGAAATATTCCTTCATCACTTCTAGGATCAAACTTTCCAATATCATCATCTCTCTTAATATAACATTTACTTCCAAAAATTCTAAAATACTTAATTGAGGGTGTATGTCCAAACCATAATTCATAAGGTGTCTTGTTTGTATCTGCTCTGATTTGTACTTTGTTCATAGTGTATACTATTGTGTTCACTACTTCTCTCCAAAAAGTTTTAGCCAAATCATTTTCAAACAACATAGCTCTTACTGCTTCAGTTATTGACCTGTTTCTTCTTTCTGTAATACCATTTTGTTCTGGTGTTCTAGGGGCTGAAAGTTGTCTCTTAATACCATTCATTTCACAAAAGGTGTTAAACTCTCTAGATGTAAATTCACCACCTCTATCAGATCTTAGACACTTAATCTTCATTCCAGATTCATTCTCAATTTTGCTTTTCATGATCTTAAATTTATCAAATGCTTCAGATTTTTCTTTCAAAAATGCAATCCACATCATTCTTGTAAAATCATCAACAAGAATCATAAACTACCTTTCACCATAGAATCCTCTAGTCCTAGTAGGACCACTCAAGTCTGTATGAACAATCTCTAGCTTCTCTACTGATGTGAACTTCTTATTAGGAAATGAACTCCTTTTCTGCTTTTCCATCATACATTCTTTGCAAATCATGTTAGTAGGTTTCATAATTCTAGGTAAATCTCTTACCGCAAGTGTAGTGCTCACCTTGACAATATTATCAAAGTTTATATGACAAAACCTTTTATGCCATAACCAACTGTCATCAATCCTAGTTATCAAACATGTCATCTCAATAGGATTCAACTGAAATACATTACCTCTGGTTCTGGATCCTTTTCCAATCAGATTTCCATCTTTGTCTTTTATCACACAAGTTTTCTCAGAAAACCAAACTTGATAACCCTTATCAGCCAATTGTCCAACGCTTAGTAGATTATGTCTTAGTCCATCAACAAAGTAAACATCATCAGTGTTAGTCTTTCCATCAAGAGTAATAGATCCTATACCCTTAATCAAACAAGGTGCATTGTTACCAACCCTTACAATTCCTCCATCATAATTATCTAACTTAACAAACTTTCTTTTATCTCAAGTCATATGATGTGAACAACCACTGTCTATAATCCAATCAGATTTCTTTTCAACTTGTGAAACTAATTCTTTTTCTTCCCTTTTATTAGATTCGGAACTTTTATCTTTAATTGCTACAAATCCTATTTCCTCAAAGTTATCATTATCACTGTCACTTAAATGTGTTTCAATTCTTGCTTCAAAATCTTCATCATTTGCATAATAACATTCTTTAGATCTCCTAGGTTTAAAGTTGCTTCTATACTTCTTAACTCTTTTAGGACATTTAGATGCAAAATGACCATATTCTTGACAAGTCCAACATTTAAAGATTTTCTTACCATCTGGTTCTCTTTTTACAAGTAATGCAATACCTTCTTCAATCTTCTTATCTTCCTCAGATCTGCTATTGCTGGCATAATCTCCATTCACACTAGTACTTCTTGTAGGTCTAATGCTAAGAGCACTGAATGCTGTCTCCATTCTAGGTAGCTCTCTTGATAATCTCAAGTTCATCTCTGCTATTTCTAATCTTCCAAGAAGAGTCTCTCTTGAAAAGTTTGATATACAAGGTATCACTTGTTCAATCATCTGCTTTGTCTGCTTGAATATCGGTGTCAAAGTTCTTAGAATTTTCCATATCACTTCATTCTCTATCTTATCACATCCACAAGACTTTATTCCTGTCACAATCTCAGACATCCTACCAATATAGCTTCTAATAGATTCATCTTCCATCATTCTAATATCTTCAAATGCACAAATCCAATTATGTAATCTAGCCTTCTTTGCATGTTCATCACCTTCAAAAGTAGAATGTAAAGCTTTCCAAATTGCATGAGATGTTTTCAAACATCTTACCTGACTATATTCATTCTTTGGTAGTGCTGACAAAAGTGCTTCTCTTGCAAGTATGTTACACATGAATAGATCTAGTTCATCTTTAGTTCCTGCCTCTAGATTGTCTTCCTCAATGATAGTCTTCTCATTCTTTGTAATCAACCAATAACTTGGTCCTAAACATAATAGATGTGTCTTCATCTTTTCTTTCCAGCTGTCAAAATTTACTCCATCAAACTTAGGGCTTTCTTTTCTGAAATTCACCATGGATCTCCTTAAGTTGTTAAACTTTTCTTTCAAGGACCTGCTGCTCTGATACCAATTGTTAGAAAGTAAAGATCCCCAAGATAACTGAGAGGGCGGGGGGTGAATCAGTTATCAGATAATTTATCCATTCAATAGCTTTAAACAATATAATCAATGTACTGATCAACCATAGAAAGATAACCATACACAATTGTACAATAACACAAGATATGTTAACTAGGGAACCTCTTGAAAAGAGTAAACCCTGGTGGGAATGATGCCCAAAAAATGATGCACTAATATGAAAGTTCCTTGTTAGAGGATGGACCCTGTTAGGAGTCTTATGAAATACATTCAGTATATATAACTCCCTATTAGGAGATTTTGAATCCCTGTTAAAAGATTCTAACCCGGTCAAGAGTTTATGGAAGACAGAAGGACCCACTACCCAAACAGCTTCAAGGCAAGATCTCTGAACCCACTGTCCAAAATATTTTAGAATTATTCAATAGAATAATATGAAATATATTACCTCCTTCACACTGTGCCAAAACTACACTCTCTGCTACACAAGATCACAATTCCAGATCTCTGTACTCACAAGTCTTCCTTCATCACTGAATTAGCTCTTTTCTTCTTTTCATGCATATATTCACATCACAATCTTCATAGTACACATTACAATAAGGAAAAAATTCCTTCTTATATACCAAACTCAAATAATTACAAATGAGTCGGTCCTCAATTACAAAATAATAAATTTTACACGCTACACACAGAATTCACATAAAACTGTTAGCTTCCAGTTACTGTAACTTTCTCCAAACATGTCCTCAAAGTTTTCACTATGAACCACATCATCATTAATGAGTCTCCAACATCCCTTTAACTGCACAAAATCAGATTCCATCCCAGCTAAGAGATATCCTTCGATTTCCAAACATCGCTACACAGAAACACTGTCTAAACACTGCTTTCACCAAAATGCTCATAACTCTTACAAATGAATGAATTTATTTTTGTGCTTTTAACCATAGGTTAATAACACACCAAAGAACATACCATCAACTTTGAAAAAGCCAATCTGTAATATAACATGTGCACAAAACAAAATTGTACCTACTTTCTTGCTAATATCCAGAATATCACTGTGTTGACATCAATGACAATCCAAATCATGAATGCAACAACTACTACAGAATGACTATCAAAACACTTTGCATTCATTCCTAACAATTTAGTCCAGCTGAAAGTTGAACTCTTCTTTAACATGGCTGTTAAAGGCTTCAATAAATCTGCAATATTAGGCAAGAAATGCCTGACAAAGTTAATCTTTCCTATGAAAGATTGGAGACTCTTCTTATGATGTGGCAATGGTAGCTCTAAGATGGCTGCAATTCTCTCAAGATCTATTGTAATTCCTTCTTTGGATGACACATATCCCAACAATTTTCCTTCATGAACTGAAAACACACATTTCTTGGGATTAAGGGATATCCCAAACTCTCTACATCTTTCAAAAATCTTCCTCAGATGTTTGATATGGTTTGCTGCATGTTTAGAATAGATATTTATGTCATCTAGGTAGACTAGCAAAAACTTGTACATGAGGCTCATAAAGGCCATATCCATTGCCTTTTGGAAAGTAGCACCTGCATTTGACAAACCAAAGGGCATCTTTTGATAAGCCATGGTTGCCCACTTGGTTGTAAATACAGTCTTGTATTGATACTCTTTATTTACTAGGATTTGATTGTATCCTGAATAGCCATCCAATAATGAATATCTCTCAGATCCAGAGACACATTGTAAGATTTGTTCCATTGAGGGTAATGGATGGAGGTCTTTTAAAGAGGCTCTATTAAGATCCCTAAAGTCAACACATAACCTCAACTCCCCATTCTTCTTCCTTACAGGAACAAGGTTGGAAACCCAACTAGTATGTTTAATGGGGTATATGATACCACTCTCTATCAATTTGAGAACTTCTTTGTGCATAAGTGGCTCAAGCTTGGGATGAATAGGCATTTGCTTTTGTCTTACTGGTTTGGCATTAGGTCCTAATTCAATAGTGTGTTGAGAAAGGGCTAGATTAAAACCTTTGAGGTCTTCATATTGCCATGCAAAAATATCACTGAATTCTTTGAATAATTGGGTGTAAGCCTACCTTTCTGAATTAGTATTTACTTTCCTAAACTGCAAGCTCTTACCTAGTTCCAACTCTAATTCAACACAATGTTCCTGTTGAACTACTAGGCCAGCTTTTTTCTTCTTAACATGATCATCCTTGTTGAAGATAGCTTCTAGGGTAACAAGACCTCTAGGCATTTTATTGGACTTAAGTTGTATCACTTGGTCACCATAGTTCTGTGATAATCTATCTTGATTATGCTCTGAAAAGACATCTTCTTTAAACAAGAACTACAAAATTTGTTCATCATTGTCAAACACTTGCCAATTGACATCGTTATCAAGGATTGAAGGTCTAACAATAACCTTAATATGTTGTTGATCTATTTCTTTTGAAATGCTATTAGAAATATCATACTGAGATCCAACAACAGCTAATCTATCTGCATTTTGATTTAGCTTCCTAGGGATAGCAACAATGTTGAAAGCACAAAAATTTTCAATTGCATCCCAAACTCTATGTTTTTATGCTTTCAAGGTGTCATTCTTGGTTGCACTTATCCCTCTTACTTGGATGACAACTAACTCATTGTCACCATAAACGTTTAAGGCCTTGAGCCCTCTTTTTCTAGCCCACTCTAGTCCATTCACAAGGCTTTCATACTCTACAGTATTGCTAGTGTAGGAGAAACTAAATCTAAAGGTAGTATAATACCTCTCTCCTTTTGGGGACACTAGCATAGCACCACCACCAGAACCATGTCTACTTCTATCCCTATCAAAAAACAATTCCCAAACCAAATTGCTCTGATCCTCTAAATCAGTGTCTTCTTTGATGAGGCTTGGCTCTTTTAATCCACTTTCTTGTATTAAATAACTTCCCAAACCATAATCCAAAATAAGATTTTCTTGAGCTTCTTAAGCTCTTTCATCTAGTAAAATATCAGGGATATTCTCTATCTTAGTGTCTACTTCTCCAATGGTTTGGAAGTCACTGCTATGAAATATAGGGTAGTTTATATTGATGGTATTGGACACATATGGTTCTATATGGTGAGCTACCAATGGTTCTGATTTAATGGTGACCTTGGTCCCATACCTTGTATGAAATAGCATGTGAGACCAATCAGAAGATAGGTAGCCTCCTATCTTAGCTGTAAACTCCCTTGACAAACATATGGAAAATAAAGCAGGGAGATCTATGATATATATATCAAGGAGGATGGAAAAATTTGGACTAGCATGAAGGATCAGACTGGTATCCTTAGCCACACCTATAGAGTTGACTGAGGATCCATCAAGTTGTGTAACCTTCTTTTGAAAGGGTTCATACTTTAGTCCTAATTGGTCAGCTACCTTTTTGGGCATCACAGTGCTAGTAGCTCCACTATCTACCATACAATTATGTACTAAATATTTTCCAATGATTAAAGATACATAAAAGGGAGGTGGTTTTGAGTTCCTACCTTGAATGACATTGGCCTTGGAGTTGCTACTTGGAGTCTCCTTTTCTTGATCAGTGTTAACCAACACTAGCTTTGCAGCTTCTTTTATAGGTTGAGGAGTTGTCATCTCTGTCATAGCTTTCTTCAAGATCTCAGGTTGTCCTGGAATAGCCAAAGAGTCCCACATAGACATGGTGACATTCACCTTTTTCATGCTTTCTACAATATTGAAAGGTGTCACAGTGTGTACTTTTGGTTGTGCTTTCACTATGATGGGCTCCACTTCTTTGGAATGTTGGCCTTCTTTGTTTGTGATGACAAGAACCTCCTTAGGTGTGATGGGATTAGCTTGCTGTAGTGGCTCTGTAGATGTAGTGGCTTTAGTACCAGAATCTGCCCTCTCCATGTCTTGAACTCTTCTTTTTGCTCTTGTATAGGCAACAAAAGTAGCTTCATCATTGACTCCATTGAAGTCAGGTTGCTCCCAATTGAAAAGGGCAGTCTCATTCTCTTGTGACTCTTGTTGAGGAATTGATCCACTGGATGAAGCCTCTAATTGAGCTTGTGAGGCATTTCGAACCATTAGAGCTTGGTTCATCCATCTATTTGAACATGTAGCCTAATTATGAGGCTAATTGCAAGGAAAACACCATTCATTATCCATAGCCATATTGTTTTGACTAGGAACCATATCCTTGACCGGATTTGTAGAATTAAGAGGTGTAGGGTTATATGGTTGGAATGGTCTTTGATTGAAACTTTGCCTTTTTCCTTGATAGCCTCCTTGGAATGGTGGCCTATTTTGCTGATAAGGCTGTCCTTGATTCTGATATTGTTGATTAGGACCTTGGCCTTATGGTTGAAAGGGTGGTCTAGTTCCTCGACCTTGCTTTTTTAGATTTGTGACCTCTTTAGTCAAAGTCTGTAACAAATTTGTCATTTCTTGCTTATTGCTTTCTTGACTATTCTTTATTTCTTGCAGCTCTTGAGAGAAAATTGCTTTTAGCTCTTGACCGCTGGTACTAGCCTGAGGGGCTAATATGGTAGGAATAGGGGTAAATGGGGGTACTTGTGTAGGTGCAATGATTTGAAGGCTAGGAAAAATGGGTATAGGTGGCCTTCTAGCTATCATGCCTGCTTGGATTAAACAATTTTCAACCTTGACAATAGTGTCAAAAGCTTGGGGTAGAGAAGTACTGCCCATAGACTGGATCATGATAGAAATTTGACCATTCAGACTTTGCAAGTAGTATAGGAAAACATGGTTAGCTGATGGCCTTACTGAGGCTGGAATCCTATTCCATGTTTTAAGGAATCTACTATTGTAATCTGTCATTTGCTCTTGAGGGTCTCTTTTTATGGTTGTCAACTATTCTACCAAAGACAAGTTATCTGATTTATCCTCAAAATTCTTACTTAATGCATCCCCTAATGCATCCCATGAATTAATGGAACCAATAGCTAAAGTTCTAAACCATTCAAGAGCCTTACCTTTGAGAGAGGTTGCTAATAACTTGGTGGCCACATCTTCTTGAGTTATGTTGTGTATGCTACATATAGTGGTCAAATCTCTTATGTGCTCAAAAGCCATTGTTTTTCCTTCACTTGTAAAATCAGGTAGACTCTTTAGTGCCACCAAGGGCACATCATGATGTATATAAAAAGTTAATGGACTTCCTTGGTTGAAAGGTGCAAAAGCAAACTATCTAGCCATTGTAGGAGCTGCGATTTGAAGATTAACAACTATGTGAGTTGTATTTGATGCTGGATTTGAATCTTCTTCTAGATCTCTGGTTAGAGATTTTCCTCTTCTTCTGAGATGAAAGGGAAAAGGTCTCCTTTATGAAGTATCAGGTGGTGTTGATTGAACTCTCCTTGCAGGGGATGTTCTTTGAGTTGACCTACCTTTGTAGCTTCTTTTAGAGGGAAACTCTAAAAATTCAGTAGACTTTGAGCTTCTGGTCTCAATCTTTCTCATAAACTTCAAACAAGGTTAGCCTGGATCTATGAAACCAGTGGAGTCACCAGATATACTTGATAGAACACTTCTTAAAGTTTGTATTATGCAATCTGTATATTAGGGATAACATAACTTGAACATATGAACTTTTAATCTGATCTTTGGTCCCACCGGGCGTGCCAGAATTGTTATACACTAAGTTTGCACCCTTGGTTCAAGCTCTCTTAGTCTTGATAACTTAGTATAACATGGGAATCATCTCCAAGTTGTGGGACCTATGCTAACTGAGATGAGACCTCCAGGTTCTAGGCTAGTTCCTCTTGGATAATCAACTTAATTTGCTTCTTGATAGGAAAAGTAAATCTTTTGAGGGAAAGGGATAGAAGGAATGCTTGAAAGGGAAATGACTTGAAAGCAAACTATCCTACTAGGTGATACACCAAAATTAGGGGTATGAATTGCAGCATAGAGGAGTGAGACCAATGAGGGACTTAGGTCTAGGAGATCACAACTCACTAAATAGGCTTGCATAAGTAATTCATAGGAGGGTTTGAACATAAAACACAACCTATGACCTGCAAGCAAATATTCACTTCTGCAAACTAGGTGTAGGATTGAGACAAGATGGTCAGGGGGTTGAAGTATACCCACAAGAGCCTTCAAATCAAATCAAACACAACAACACACACAATTACAAAAAATGAGAGGGATCAGGAACCCTAAATTATCACTAGACATACATTCATAAGCTTCAATTCATTAAGAGATAATTCAAACAAGGAAGTATAGGGATAGAGAAGATGTCACAAAATACCTCTGCAATATTTGGATTATCGATGAAAGATTACAACTGTAAAAGCTAGAGGGCAGGAAAAATGCCACAGATAACTCTTAAGAAAGGTGAATTTATTTTTACAATTGTCAACTCTCTGAGCTTCTAAAACCCTCAAAAAACATTATATACATCTCCTATTACATGTAGGTAGGAGTCAAAGACCTAACTAGGGTTACATGGATTTTCATTAGAATAATGAAACCCTAATTCTATCAATTCTAATCATTAATACATCTTTGCAACATCATGGCCGATCAAATACTCATCTTTGCATGCCCATCCTTGTACTGCAATTAGCCTGCAGACAAGCAACCTTGATTTATCTACCCTTCTACAATTTGGCCCACCATGAATGCACTGATTAGTACCCTCGGAAGCAAGAAATGACCTATGATGGCTACTAGACCTTCATTATCATCCTTTTCAACTACAACATCTTGGAAGCATTAAACCTGAGCTACTTTTTTGTCACAAATGTCTGCTTGATCAAAACCGGAGAAAACCCTCTGCAAAAGATTTAAACTTGAAAAACAACGACTACTTTATGGTGGTAGAAGCAAATCGACAGCTAGTATTCAAAACTGGATCAATTTTAAAACACGGCTGTTAGATCTTCCTTTTTACCTGAGCTTCATGAATTAACTAAAAATTAACCTCAAGTTCTCCTCAGGTTCCCTTTTTTCCTTGTTCGTAGAATCATTGAATGTTTTAACTGACCCCAGTTAAGTCAAGCGAATGAGAGAAAAAATCTTCAATTGCTGATTCACGAGATACCTTTCTAACCTGGGCCCAGAAGAATCTCTTTTCTCCATCAGACAACTGGCGTATGATCTTATAACTCTGAAAAAACCCATGAGATCATACGCCGATCATTGATTTTGCCACATTGTCATCCCACTTAAAAACCTTAGCCCCACCGACACGTCCTCTCTACTTTCCAACTCGGCCAATGAGAATATGACACCGTCAGCACTGGGCCCACAATCTCGGTAAGCCTTTAACTTTAACCACTCAGTGAACATGTGACTGAAGGCTACCTCTAAGTTGCTGAATGTTTTGAGCCACCGCTAGTTTATTTAGAGATTCAGCGAACAAAGCATTCACTAAATTGCCAAATCATTTAGAGCTCTGCCACTTTGCTACATGAATGAGCGAAAAAATAGGAAAAAATTTATCAGAACTGCCAAACCTTATTAGAACTGCTAAAGTTTAGACCCATGCATGGGCCTGCATTGTGCCACCTGTCACTCTTTCATTCATTCTAGCCACCACATTAGCAACACCTCAAAAACCTTTCTGACAATAGACCCACTACAGCCAAGATTCCAATCTAATGGTGGGTGCATGATCTCATAGCCTTCAAATATTCCTTTCGATCATGCACCAGTCATAGATCTTCATTAAACTAGGACCCTCTAACACATTACCCTGATACCAAATCTACGGCTAGTCTTATCCCCTCATGACCTCAGAAGATTCCTTGAGATTATCAGATAGTCATCGACGTAGAATCTTCACCACTTCCTGCAGAACTAACCCCGCTTGGATTTTGTGAATTAGTGACCAAAGGCTTTCTCTAAGTCACTGAATACTTTTTTGAACCATGGTTAAACTTAGAGAATAAGTGAATACATGCATTCACTGAATCACTTGACCATCAGTTTGACCCTGAGTTTCATTAAGTGATTACCCGACTGAGGGCAATTCACAGAGTCGCTGAATGAAATACTTAACCTTAGTTAAGTTAGGAGAATGTGTGAATAAGGCATTCACTGAATTGCTAAACCAAATGCCTGACTTGGGATTCATTAAGTGAATGCCTGACTAAAGACTAGTCACTGAATCACTGAATAGGGAAAGGAACCATCAAAGAACTTAGAGAACTGGCGATCAAAATAAATAAAAAGCGCATGTGGATATTGAGACTTTTAAGTGGCCAATAAAGTAACAAAGAAATATAACAGGGCCTAGGGTCACTTAGGGTTTTTTAAGCACAATGACTACTTTTATAAATTTTTAACCTTGCAGACCAAGGGATAAAATAAATTATAGAGGCCAGAAGGAAGGACATAAAGCCATGAAATTTTTAAGGATGCTTGGCAGGATAAAAATAGAGACCTTGGGATAGATATTAGCCAAATTTGCATGCATAGGAAAATTAGGGTAACAGTTATGCAAATGAAACTCAGGTCATCTCAGTTCAATTATACCTAGATGCTTGTCAAGTTTGCAATATTAAACTCCATGCAGGAAGTGCTCGGGTCATCCTGGTTTAATTATACCATGATGCTTGCATTTTCTTGAAACATAATGAGCTCAATGATGAAAATCGAATTCTAATTATTATGAAGTTCTAAGATGTTACATGAAGTTGTGGAGATACTCATTTCATATTTCATTTTGCATTGCATTTTTATCACCTCATAAATTGCATATCAGTACCCCTTTTATAGGAATTTGTAGGTTATCTTTCTTATTAGGTTATCTATTTCTCCTAGTCAGTTCTTCTTGTGTCAGATACATTGTTATTTCAGTTCAGGACATTTGGACAACCAAAAATATTAAGACCTTTTTTGCATTTAACATTTTGCACTTCATCATTTTAAGATATGCATTATCTTCATTAGGTGTTTTCATTTGTATATATGGATCATTTATTATAGTTATCATTTCATTTCATTTTCTTTTATCATGTTGTCAGTTATTATATTCCATCATCTTAGGTATATTTTCATTTATTATATTAGATATCATTTACATCACACTGTCATTTATTATCCATTATCCACATAGCATTAGTCATCACATAGCATTAGTAAACATCATTTAGGACATGCATTTATATCATCATATATTAGATTATTAACCATTATGCATCACATAGAAAGTAAATCCTTTTTCATTCTAAGACATACACTCTATGCATATTAAATAAAATCATCACATCCTGCATATGTCAGTACGCACATGTATCTAAACCATCAAAGCAAATCATGATAAAACTGCATCACTGTAAATATAGAGTCAATCATATAAAGTCCATAAAACAAAAAAAAAGTCCAAATGTCTAATGATATATAATCAATAACAATGTGTCCAAGGTCAGTGTCTATCAAGTCAAATGAAATATAATGATACAATGATCTCCAAAATCTATGATCCAATACCTCTATAATCTATCTGTCACTATCTACGAGATGCAATGAGGCCCCGTGCTACTGAACCACCTGATCCTGAGTATCTACCCCGATCTCTTGAACCTGTGGGTGCTCTAGGAGGATGTGATGATACACCTCCACTACTAGCTAGTGCCTGTCTATCATAAACCATTATCCTAATAGCCACTGAGCTCTCTCTGTAGATCCCAATCCACTGATCCCTCGGGACCACCTATCTATAAGCCTTTCGCTAGTAGGATATCTCCTTCCCAGCACGTATCATGGCTCTCAAGCTGTCTCCATGAGGACCCAAATCCTTTGTGCACTACAACTCATCCAATAGCATCTCTAACTCCTTGAGTATCTCTATAGCTATGTCCTACTCATGTCTATGTACATCCATCTAACTCTCCAGTCTCTCTATACATCTCTCTAGACTAGGAACTTGGTCTACCTGTACCTGTGTCACTGCTAGTCGAACTAGCAATACATCAATATCTGGTTCCTCCTCAATAACATCTCTCTGTAAAAAGGGATCCTATCCCCCAATATCCATGTCTTCCTACTCATCCTATGCCCCTACATCTAGCATTTGGATGTCCTGACTGTCCTGTACATCATCAGGGATCTATCCACCCTGTACCACTCTGCCCTGGGCTAATAAAATATCTAGATCATCCTGTACCTGCCCTTCCTATATTAGCACCTCTACTTGTATAGCTAGTCCCTTTACTGGGCCAACTGGTATCTGAACCTGAGCCACTGGTACCTATAGTGGAGCTCCTACAGCTAGCTGTGCTAGAGGCTATCTCTATCCCTATCTAGCTGGGGGTGGCATCAATCCCCTCTACCTTACACCACCTCCTCTCATCTGTGGGCTAGCCCTATCCCCTCTCCCTCCATCTCCACCACCATCTCCACCATCTCCTCCAAGATCACCTCCACCTCCTCTCCCTCATCCTCTCCTATCTCATCCTTGTAGTCTCCCATGTCGTCTCTCTACTAGATCCCTCTCTGGCAGCCTAGCTGTTAGGTCAGTCAGGCATGGTACGGGAAAATCTCTCAAGTGCTGCTCCAGATTAGCAGTCATGCCTGGATCCACTACTCCCTGCCTCATCGACCATGCCTAAAATGGTGTATCAAGAAACTCCTATGTAGCTGCATCAAATGACACCATAGGTCCCCAGTCCTACCTCTCCTAGTGTGTCCTCACAAACTCTGTAACTCCCTGCGGCATACCCTGGATCCTGCCAAACTGGCATAGAACCCGACTGACTAGCTATCTCTCAATAATGAAGGGCAACCACCCTATTAGCCATCGCAACTCAAAGAAAAATCCCAGCTACCACTCATCATCCCAAGGCTCACACCCTAGGTATGGTCTCCATGTCACTGTATCTAGCATATCAAAGGTATATCACGAGAACTCTAAATGTCCCAGTTTTGCCTAAGACAAAACTGAGTATAAATGTATATAGGGTTGTCTTGCATCCTGGAATCTGATTGCTACTAGTTGAGTAACTGAAATATTCTCCCATGCCCATATGTGGAGCACTGTGACACCTATTGATAATGATGCACCCCTATGGTACACCACTTGATGTAAATCATGATACAGATGCACTAATAAACACACACCCCAAGCAAATTGGGTCCCATCCATCATCCGCTATAAAGTGTGGCCCCATGCAACTATAAATCCATGTGACCTACGATCAGGGCATACAAATCCCCCAATTGCACCTTCTAGAACCACTGGTAGAGGCTCATAAAAGTCCACCATATCCTCCCAGCTGATCTCTCCCTCATCAATATCATCATCCCCAAACATAGCTCTGCACTCTGTCACCCCACCATGCTGATCATAATGAACTAACTCCCCTGTGATAGGAAGCCAGAGGATGTGATATACATCCTCTAAGGTAACTGTCATCTCCCCTGTTGGAAGATGAAAGGTACTTGTCTCTGAGTGCCATCTCTCTGCTAAGGCCATCATCATAGTAAGATTCATCTGAATCTCGGGCATGTAAATAACATGATATAGGCTAGATGCACCAATCAACAATCTATCTATCTCTGACAGTGCTGGTCTCAGATTCCGTGTGACAGGATATCTCTCCCGTGACATCATAATATCGGTGATATCCTCCTATTCAAGTCAACAACAATCAAGCTATTAGATTTTGATAAACTAATCTATCACTCTAACTATCCTATCATATCAATTTCAAACATGTTTTATCACATGTTTCAATAGATGATTCTATCAATTATCTACATTCAAGACTGGTTAACTAGCGACCATGCTACGATGTTGCCAATCTTAATCAAATTGATCAAAATCAATTACTGACAGATCAAATCGGCTTATCGACATCAAGTTTGACCTAATTGACTATCTACTTTGACCAAATTCTACCACTTAAAACACATGCGCAACATTGAAAAATGCATGTGCAACATTCTTTCACATTTGTGTAGGTTTTCACATTTGTGTAGTTTTCCTCCACATTTGCGCATTTATTCATAACAAATGCACAGAAAGAACCAATGGGTGCTTTTATTTCATATTTGCGTAACACTAATTTTCCTCTAACATACATGTGCAGCTGCCCTAAATGAATGCGTAGAAGTTTCAATTTTCTGTGCAAATGTTGCTAGTTGTTGCACATTCATGCGCCACAACTATGCATTCATTCACTGCCCAAGAACAAAAAAATTCTAAAAATCTAACCTATGATTTCACCTACCCTAACATGCTAAATTCTACTCTAACATACATAAAATCATGAAACCACAAAGCAGGATCGAGTTACCTACCAGTTCACCCGAATCAGGTGGTTGCTGGAAGCTTCTAGCCCTCTCAAAATGGTGATCTGACAGTGCAAATGACATCCTAGCAGCTCTGCTCTTCTCTCTCTCTCGCTCTGATCTCCAAATGACAAGTGTGCATAATGAGCTTATTGTGGACCCCTTAGCCCTATTTATAACCTGTGGACCCAATGTGCTTGGTGTGTGGACCCTATCGCCCATTTTTCTTCCATTTCACCTCATTTTCATCCATCTTTTCTACCGTTCTTTTGTGAGATTGATTATCTAATTTAAAAAAAAAATCAAATAAAAATTAAAATAATCTTTTTTGTCAATCAATCTCTCGAGGGGGCATGCATAGGTCATCTGAAACATTGTTTGGTGCAGGGGCAAAAATGCTTGAATTTTCTTTGAAACAATGTGACCAGCACATTATTTCAAAGAGGGGCAAAATGTATACACCTAAAAATGGCTTCGTTAATTAATTAAATATTTATTATTTAATTGATATTGACTTGATAAATTAATTAAATATTTATTATTTAATTAATAGTTATTTCCTCTATTTATTAAATAAATTATTCAATTTATTTAGTAAATTCACTATAGTCTATTCCTCTATCCTAAGTCTTCTAATTTGTCTTATTAAAGTGATTTAATTAAATATACAATCACCTAAATATGACTAAGTCCCCTAGTCCACCTCATCTACCCACTCACTTAGCACATCATCTTGGCTAAAATAAATAATTATTATTAATTATTTATTAGTAATTATCCTCACCCACACGTCCTATTCTTAAGGGCTATGTGGCCTCATAGGACTTGGTCTCATGACCACATGTCCTCTCTTGAACCAAGTCAAGAGACATTCCCTATTCCTAAGGGGCTTCTCAAGCCACCTCTAAGGGTCAAAGGTGACTCATGGGATGCTTGTGCAAAGAGTCCTCATGAGGAAAAGGTCTCTCCCTCTTTCTCTCTTTGGTCTTTGTGAGACACTTGACATGTGTCTTTCCCTTCCACCTTCTTCTCCTCCATGTCAATGTGAGAGGAACATCATTCCTATTCTTCCTCTCACATTCCAACTACATCCCCCTTTCTCTCAACTCCTTCAACCAAGTCAATCCTAGCCCTAGGATCTTCCACCTTTCATTCTCAACCATAGGATTGTGCCACCTAGGCCTAGATCCTCCAAAACTCTATAAAACGAGCCTCATTTCCCCTTTGTGGGCTAATAGCTAATAGGTATTTCAAGCATTCAAGCATCCAAGAATTTTAAGAGCACTCAAGCATCCATAATCAATCCATATTATCATCATTTCATTTGCATTCCATCCATTAGATTGCATAAGCTATTGTGCATTCATTTCATTCAATCTCCACACTTTGGTGACATCTTGGGCAAGGAGCTTCAAATTGGAAATCTGAGAGCTCAACACATCCAAGAAATCAGAGCATAGGAGGACAATGGAGACAAGCTGCATGGTAGGTGAAGGTAATTGATTTAGTTTCATCATTTTATAGTTACTTTGCATTCTTCATTGTGTTGCATTAGATTGATTTATTGGCTTTCAATAGTTAATTTATCATCTCTAGTAGTTAGACATCTAATTTGCATACACGTATTACTCAGAAATGGCAGAGAAAGAAAATGAGATAAACCAAATTTATCAAATTCTTGCAATCCGCAGCTTCTCTCTGAGCGCAAAATGACAATCCATGGATCCAAAATTATGGTAAAAATTAAATTCTTCAAGTAAGTCATTCAAAAATGCGCAGACTACTGTAACACATGATGATTTATAGAGAATTTATGATGGACTATGCTATGCAAAAGCCCACAATCCCTACCATATCTCAGAGTACTGATGAGAAGCAATGGTGAAAGTTTGAGACAGAGGTGGCACCGACATTGAAGTGGCAAGACATTCTTCATAATATCAGGGTGGCACCATCGAAACAGCAAGGCTTTCCTCAGGCTTTCCTCATAATGTCATGCCACCACTGATCTTTTATTTAAATTTATTAATGCGGTCAGTTCTATGATGCTTGCATAATTTCTAGTACAACTGCTCATTTTACCAAACCCTTCCCCGCTCTCCATAATCTTTGACCGGTTCAAAGATCTATCCGGTTGTTCTTGTTTAACCTCCCAATGACTCTGTTGAGCTACCAGATTATCAACAAGCATGGTACAATTGTCCGGTGACCAGAATCTATTTCGAGAACCTTTGCAATTTAGTGTTCCAGTTGAAAAAGTAGGGAAAGATACCATTTCACAACCATAGGTGGTAGAAATAGAGTGATTCTCCTACCCTCTACTTCTATAATCTACCTTCAGTGAACTATTCTTCAAAGCCTCCATTTCTACATAGCTAGGGTTTTTAGCGCCTATAAAAGGCACAACTATGCCCCTATAGGGACTCATGCTCATGCTCAGAATCATATTATTTTCATGCATTCCCTAACATTTAATACAAAGATTTAGCCAGCCACCTTTAAAGACCTAGAAGAAATGAAAAATAAAAATTAGGCCAAAAATACATACCGCATTTCTGTATGTAGTACCGTCAGCTTCAACAATCTAGTCGGCTTCCTCTGCTAAGGCATGAAGAACTTCATTAATGTCTACTATGTGAGGAAGATTCTAATTTCCATATTTCTGCAAGCCCTAAAAAAATTTTGTTGTTATTGCTCTCTACTTCTGCTCTGTCAATTTAGTCATCTTACTCTCCACTGCACTCAGCTTAGCCATCCTTACCTACTCTTTAATAGAGATTCTCCAAAATTTGTATACAAAGACATCCTATAGGAAAAAATGAAAAGTTTCCTAGAGAATATCCACAATTCGTATACAAAAGCATCATACAGGAAAAATGAC
This sequence comes from Chamaecyparis obtusa, assembly GCA_027943335.1. Classification (NCBI taxonomy): domain Eukaryota; kingdom Viridiplantae; phylum Streptophyta; class Pinopsida; order Cupressales; family Cupressaceae; genus Chamaecyparis; species Chamaecyparis obtusa. Next base: position 190,869 of record BSBK01004674.1, read on the forward strand.
AAAAAATTAATAGCTAAAAGATAAAATTTATCATTAACGCCAGTAGTACCAAGGTCATACCCACTGTCAAATCCTGGCCTATGATGTGCAAAAGGAGAAAAGCAAGTAAAATGAAAGGGAAGTATGGATCAAATAGTGATGGTGCATCAAATTGGATCAATATCATAATAATGCAAAAAATACTATTACAGACAAAAATATTTGCATATTAATGGGAAAGAGTGGGAAGAGCTTCTTGGACCCATGATAGAAGTTATAGATAAGGAGGAAGAGCTAGGAAGGGGAATGTAGCAAAGGAAAGAAGTAAGATATGCATGTGAGCCTATGTTAGATGATGATGATGAGTACTCACCATTTGGTAGTAGCTCAAGTAGTGATAGAAGCTCTTTAGTGCACATGTACACTGACACAAAAAATTCAGATACAGAAGTAACAAGTGCTGTGGAATTATCCACAGAGCAATGTGAAATGAAGCCTCAAATTGGTTCATTAGCAGGCAAAGAATTTGGTCATGCACTTCATTCTAGCACCACAAATATTTCTATTAGAAATGCCTATTCATCAATGGCCTTGAATTTAGAGGACTTGGGAAACCAAGTTGCTTGTGTTGGGAAATATCCCTCAAATGTAAGTTCATTTCCACCTTTGGCAAGGTAGTCTCACTCCTCATTTTACAAAAAAGGGTAGCCATCTATGGCCCAAGGTTTTAATTTAGCTGACAAATGGAGAGCTTCTCAAGTTACTGATCTCTTTCATAGAGAAGTTCCTGATTCATCTCAAGGTTCTCGTTTAGGTGACCAACTCCTTCGAGGTCCACAAATAGACCACTTGATTTCCCAAATTGGTTTAAAAGGGTAGATGCAATTTTGGAAAGAGTATCCAATTGAAGAGAAATGGAAATTCCAGTGAGCATAAAGTTAAATTGCAGATCCAATGGGTGTATCTCCTCCACTGAAAAATATAACTGCTTCCAGAGACTTGAGTTTAAATGGACATTGTCTATTCCCAAACATGCCCCAGTCAAGCAGATGAACTAGATGTTGCTTGAGTAAAGAAGATAGTGGTTTATTAAAGAATCTGCATTATCCCACTTGCTATCAGTTACTACTTTTTGAGCAGCTTGCCAACTGCTTCTGTGTGGGATTCTTGGAATATATAATGTCCTCATGCAAGTACATGCCAATTTTTGTAAACATTTTTAGTTCTAAAGTGTTAGTGAGAAATATCAAAGAAAAGGTTCTTGCATGTGTTATTTAGACACATATCAATAAATTAGGAAACCATTTTTCTCCCATTACATGGCAAAAATGCCTAGATTCACTTTGTCAGTATCAATAGGCAGCAAGATGAGGGAAGAAATATATTTGTAAAGAGGAAGTACAAATGTTATTGTCCAAAACCATTTGGAGAGTAATATTCTTCTCCTGATTGTAATAAGAAACTCAAAATGCAGAAGACACCAAATAGTTGGGGCATTTATTTCCTATGACCTATGTCAATTTCAGTTCAATTCCTAAGGATGATATTCTCAATGTGTAAAAATAAACTGATGTGTTATTTGAAAATGTTGTTGACTAAAATTTATGAACATATGTCAAATATCCATTTTCTCTAGAATTTGAAATAGAACTAGTGGCAATATAATCAAATTTGTGAATTTCACATCCACTCATTGGATGTTAATCAAAAGTACGACATAGTAATATTTTTGAATCGATAAACAATCTTAGTCTTACTTCAAACCTACTCCTGTGTATGTGGATTCTTGGAGGTATCTACTAAACAATGTGTGGATCTGTAATGTCCCTATCCAGGACCTTACTCACTTCGCTTAAAACTCCTAATTAGAATTTGGATTTCTAATGCCTGCTGTGATATTATTTAAGTTTGCCTTGCTCCTTACTAATTAATATTATAATGAATTGGTTATCCTTCCCTTCTCTCTCTCTCCTACTCTCTCCCCTTCCCCTTCTCTCTATCTCTCCTACTCTCTCCCCTTCCCCTTCTCTCTCTGAACTACTCTCTCCCTATCCCCTTCTCTCTCTCCTACTCTCTCCCCATCTCTCTCTCTCTCTCTCTCTCTCTCTCTCTCCCCTTCCCCCCCTCTCTCTCTCTCTCTATTATCTCCTCTCTCTCTCATCACCCTCTCTCTCTCTCATCACTATCTCTCTCTCTCTCTCTCTCTCTCAACCCCCACCACCTTCTCACTCTTTCTCTTCCTCAATGGCCGCTCATGAATTTTTTAAATGGTTGATTAATTTCCTTTGCTTCTTTCAATGGCCATCCATGATTTTTTTGCAATCTTCCAACCTTTCGTACCTAGTCATAAAATACATATTAATATATTATACATATAAAATAATATATAATATATGATATATAATGTAACATTTAATATTAATATATATTAAATAATATTTAAAATGTAAAATATATAATATATAATCTAATATATAGTTTTTGATATTAATATATAATTAAATAATATTTAATGTAACATGTATATTATATAATATTTAATATATATAATATATAATCTAATATATAGTTTTTAATATTAATATATATTAAATAATATTTAATGTAAAATCTATATTATATAATATTTAATATATAATTGATATTATATAATATTTAATATATCTAATATATAGTTTTTTATATATAATATATCATATGAAGGATGGCAAAATGAGAGGGAGAAAGTGGAGGCAAAGTGAAAATTCAAAATTTTGCCGTCATATTCGGGTACCTGAAAATATCGGGTACTCGATTAGGCTCGATATTGCTTTGTGCACCAAACCTACATGGTCAACTATTGAAATGTCTCAAATACATGTTTTTCCCTGTTTCTCTGAGTTCTAGACTTTGACAATGTAGCTGATGACTATTTTTTCACCTGAATTTGATAAAATGAAAAGGGTATCTTAAGGAGATTATCAGGTTTCTATCGATATAATTGCTGTCAAATTTTGAGTTTGGTAAGTAATTATTAGTTATTTTCTAATTGAGCTACCTCTAAAGTGCTGATTTATATACTGATTGAAAAATGACTATAACTTTCAAACGGTATAACATTTTTTAAATCTGAAAAATGTGTCACATTATATGCTTCGCCTACTATAAGGAAAAAAAATAAATTGAATTTTGTAAAGTTTTGAATGAGTTAAGGTGGTCAAACACAGAATTTTTTTTATTCTGAAAATGTTGTAGCAGAAAACTCATAATTAATTATTTTTTTGGAATAAAATTATAAAAAAATATGTGTCACATCTGGGCATGAGTCTACTACTTATATATAAAATCTTATAATACAATATTATCATTTGATTATGATTAAGGTGGTCAGACATACACCTACTTATTTTTTTCCTAAAATTTTTGTACTGCTACATTGAAATCTATAATTTTCACCAATCATACTAATTGTTTCTCAAAAAAGGCCTAGTAGTTTAGAAACTACATTCAATTTTCTATAGATTCTATTCTTACAACTTTTTGATATTAGGTTCATATCTAGTTGAAATTTTCACGTCAAGTTGACTAACCCTGATTTGCTGATTTTTCATTGCCACTTAAGGGCAGAGTTTGGCCCCTCATGATCTTGCACATACCCCTATTCTTCTATGCATTATTAAATGTTATGTTGTAAATGTGCTATTGTTTGTAAATGCTTCCTTGTGTAATTTTCTTGGATTCGAGATATGGTAGCACTAAGTCTTTTTGGTCTCCATGTCATGGTTCAAAAAGATTCTCCTTCATATATCTTATGTGATCTTTCCTCCTTTGTGATCGTAGTTCTACTTTCTTTGGGGAATGATGTCAATTCATTTGCAATAATATCATATATATATTATCTTATGATCATACTAACCCCATGGTAGGTAGATCCCTTCTATGTTCTTTGTATGTTTCTATGATATTTCCCTTGATTTGTCTTCGTTTGAGGGCATCTCGACGTGGAAACGTAATCAGTTGAGTTTTTTATGTTTATGTTAAAGCCATTGCTCCTGTTAAAGTGTTAGCAATGACTTTAACTTGGGGGCATACACTCTACTCACCTATTGCACACATGCACTTTTCGATACACACATATTTTTCAAGATACTTTTTCTCCCTTTTTGGATTAGTAACTAATCCTTAAAGCATGGATTTATATTTTAGGATCTCTTGATCCCTCCAGTGTCATGTATACATATATTTTGATCCCTTAAGGTTGGAGGTGTCCTTAAGATAGGATCTCTATTATTTTTGGTTTTATTCTTATGGAATAGAATATTCCTAATGATAAATCCTTGATGGGTTGACTAGTGAGTAGTCACATTCACTAGGTGGTTCAATTCCATCTTTCCAGTTGCGTCATTTCCTTGTGTGGTTCACAATGGGATATAAGTTCTCATTGGGTGAGATAATCACACTCTTTCTTTCTCTCTCTATAAATGTCTCTCTTATTGTGATCTGGGAGTTGATGAAGACTTGAGTCCCTGGGGGCTTGAGGTTTCTCTTTGTCCCTTGGATTACGATAAGATTATCTTTTCATTCTGATCTCCTTTACCAAGAGTTTGCATCGAGTCCATACTCTTGCTAAAGTGGGGGCTTAATGTATCATCTTAAAATGGAAGCACTTCCATGATAAGAGCATTTAGCCCTCCGAGTAAGTGGTCTAGGGTCATGTTAAGTGCCTTGATCAGGTCTTTTCATGTATCTAGCTTTTCCCCCTGTTCTTCTTTCCTCTGCACCCAATTTTCACTTCATATCTACATTTCCTGGCATTCTGGGCTAGGGTCCTAAGGTTTTTGACCTCAAGGTCAAAGTCAACCTTGAGGGTCAAAGTTGACCTTGACTCTGACCTGGGTCAGGGTCGACCTCGACCCTAACCTAGGGCAGAGTCGACCTCATCCCTGACCCCCACTTCAAATTTCAAGTTTTTTTGATTTCAAGGCATTGGGTTTCTGAAAGATTTTTTTTCCTGTCTCTGGGTCGGCCATTTCAGGTTTTGGAATGGTAAATCCTTAAATTGAATTTAATCTAGGTATATGTCCAAAAGTGAGAACCTAATTGAGATTTAATTCTCCAAGGTGGCCCCTCTAGAGGTTTGTGCCCTAGTTCACTATAAAAGGAGGCCTTCCTCTCTCATTTTCACATCCACTCATCCATTATTCATATCTCATCTCAAGAAATTTCATGAGCAAGATCTCAAGTGCAAGCAAGTGAATTCAAGCATTCAAGCAAGCCTTCAAGCATTCAAGCATTCGAGCATTCATCCATCAAGGAGATCCATTGTTAGCCATTGAAGGATTCAATCTCTTTGGAGCCCCCTTGAAGATCCATCCTTCTAGATTCATCCAAGCCTCCTCATATGCAAAGATCAATTCAAGATTGGTGTTGAAGATCAAATGCCATTGATTTGAGACATCCTACATTCATTCTACGCCCATTGGAGCATCCCTACTTGTGGATTTGAGAACTCGAATCCTCTATAAGGACTTCAACATAAGCGAGGAGAATTATTTCATTTACTTTGTTTATGCACATTACATTTCAATTCAATTTCAAGGTTAATTCCTAAATTGGGGTTTGACCAAGGCAAACCCCCCATACAAACAACAATACCCCCTTTTTCTTGCAGGTACAGGTGCGGAATTTGGATCTGAGAGTAGATTTGGATACCCTTTTCAACAAACTTCTGAGATCTGCAAACAAGGTCAAAATCGACCTTCAAATAAAGAATGTAGCCTTTGACCTTTTATGAGGGTCAAAGACTACTTGCCATCGAAAAAACAAAAGATTTATGGGTTTTCTTCATCTCGGCATTTCTAGTCTGAAACAAGTTGCAGAATTGCATGAAAATACACACAGACATCAGAAATTGGCAATTTCCAGATTTTCCCTATTTTGAGGTTATTACTTGTATTTCAATTATTTTAGATTTCAAGCACATCTCCTTCATAGAGAAATATAAGGTTTTTCTTCCTCTTTCATATTCTCCATAGATTGATTCGATTGTGCATTAACCTTTTGGTTGATCAAATTGGATCTCTCCTTTGGGAATTTGGATTTAGGAGTGGATCTCATATTCCCCCCATACATTACATTGAATAGGGGTGATTCCATTTTACCCCTATTCAAGTATATTCATCCAAGTGTACCATATTAAGTATGTTCAAACCATGGTAGCAGTCTAGTGGCAACATGCCATATAATAACAGAATTGAGTATAAGAGTCTTGGAAAAAATATAACATAACAAGGAAAAAGAACTATCAAAGACTATCCTAGGGTGTCTAAAGTATGGCATTAATGTGCCTCATCATTGCCCCCTATAGAGACTAGTGTCGGTCCTCATGAACTGAAACTTTTATGATCTTCGCAAGCACCCTGAGGTCTCCTTCCTGAGTCTCGCCAATCATTGAACTACCCACTTGTTAGTAGAAACCATTTTTCTATTCTATCTTTATGCACCGACTCATCTCCAATTGCTCATCTATCTCATTATCCACATAGCTGTATAGTGGCCATAAAAGCAAAGGAGGTTGGAAGGTGAGGGGTAACCACCTCTCTAGTCATGGTTGTCATCCCAACTGTATGTACCATTGGACCCGCTGCATTGAACCTTAAAAGTTAATGATACTATGGGGATCGGCCTTCTTTAAGGCCATAGTTAAGCTAGCCCATCTTTGTTGTAACCCTTCTACCACTTTGTGCCCTTCTACCAATGATAGCCTTTCAAATTTTGCAAAGATTTATTCCCTCTTACCCTGAATTATCCTTCTATGTGTGGAGTCATTGCATCCATAAACTATTTCCAGCCAATTACAATACAACCTTCTGGGTGAACCACTCTTAGGACGCAGGGGAAGTGTAATGGATCATTAAATTTCCTTGTATTTTTTCAAATTCTCCCCATAGTTGATCGCATTTCTTACCCAAGATAGTAGAGAAGACAAGTGAATATCACCAACAAATAGTAAAGGATTCCAGTCAATGTTAGAAGGAACAACATGATTATGCATGTACAGTTCACAAAAAAAGTTTCCTAATAAAATTTGGTGATGCTTCATATGTCATCACAAATTATTGAGGTGTGCTTATGTCTGTGTTTAGATCTCTAAGAATGCTCATCAATTTGAACATTAAAAACTGCTCCTTTAGACAGGGCATAAACCCTAGGAGGTGACCTACATTCAATTATCTTAGGAATTAACTCTGTGACTGAATCCAACTTTCCTTGTAGAATTTGAACTTCCTTCTTTTGCATTCCTATTTTATTCTTCAATTTATCTCTTTCCAACTCCCACATAGATTTTTCATACTGTATTTGTGTAAAGTAATCAATAGATAGGGAGTGTACTGTTACCTTTCCTTGATTTCTTGGTGGAACTGGGTTCACTGGTATTTCCTCTTGATTTTTCTATTGATCTTGTTCTGGTATTATTTCCTCTTGGTTTTCTAGTGGAACTGATGCAAAAGGTGCCAAAATATCATCCTCCTAAACTTTCCTTGGATAAGAAGAAGATACATCAAATATTTCTTTTTGTTCTACTTCTTTTTGTTTTGTTGCCTTGCCCAAAATCATGGCTGCAGGATCTTCCTCAATCATATCATGACACCATATGAATGAACTGCTTGCTTGTGGTTGTACTTCCATGGGTTCCTCAATAGGAACATCATGGGTAGAGCTAGTCATTGTAGGAGAGTCCTCCATTTGTTTTGTGTTCAAATGAAAACTGCGTAGTAATGGTGTGTCGACTGATGTTGCAGGACATTTTTGTGGGGTCTTTTTCTTTGTACTAGATGTGGCTGTAGGAGGAACATGGGTGTCACCCATATCATATTAAACTATTTTTTCTTTTCCCTTCTAGCATTCTATTCTACCTATGGATTATGGGATTCTTTAGGAACCTTGGTTTTACCGCCCTCCAAGTTAGGGTTTGGATCATCTATTGCCACTTTTTTTTTTGAATTCCTGAGGTACAAGGGTTTTCCTATGCATTTTCTAGAATGGAGGACTCCACATTCTTAGGAATGACCTCATCAGGAATATTTTCCTACTCTTCTTTATTTTTAGGTTGTGGCCCCTTACCATGTAATTGCACAAGAGGTGCTATGATAAACTCATCCCAAGTCATGGGAGAGGTATCATGCAGATCTCTTTCTACCAGGGGTTTTATTAGACCATGGTGGGTGATGAAATTTTTCCTTCCCTTCCTAACTTCTTTAGAACTAGAATTCAACAATGAATATAGAACATTGGGGACATTTACCAAGTGGTCATGCTGCAAATGACTCAAAAGCTTGAAATGAATGGTATGTAGGAAAGAAAACTACTGTTTGCAAGTAATGTACTATATGATGTGAAATAATAGTTGATGGTACTCACTAGGGAGAGTTGTTCTTCTAGCACCTTGTTTTCTTTATTCCAATGCAATGTCTTCTGGCAAAGAAAATTCATCTCAAGCTGTGCACGCATCATGGATTCTACTCTTAATCCTTTTTACATAAGAGACCTCATTGCTATATGTCTGTAGGAATTCCAATGCTATGGCCTCATTATGACCACTCAACTGTACAAAATATGTGATCTATCCTACATGGTTAAACACCTGAACACTGGGTTGATTTTGTAATAAAGATGCATAATTAGTTGGCTCATAGCGTATAGACTGTCCACCCATTCTTCTTGTTGAGAACTTCTACAACCTTAATTCCTTTAATTCCAATAGCTTCCCTAATAATTCATCCTACCCTTTGTTCCACCTAGTATTCAACTAAACCAGGGCTTGGTGATTATCTAGAAAAGACTATCCTAGCTCACTTAATTGGTAGTTTAGTCGAAATGTTAGAGAAATTTTGAAAAATCATTTTGAAAAATTGAAGCTGGAATTTTGGATTTTTAAAACACAATACTATAGGGAATTTCGGATGCAGGGTTGTTAAATCAATGACTACACAATACAACCTTGCAAGTTAATAATGGCGAATAATGGTGATCTTAAGTGAGGATATTTATTATATCACACACTAAACTGACTACCCCCTACGAAAAATGATGTAGGTGTCCTCACATGCATGGTTTATAAGTACAATGGTACTTGGATAAATTACTAAATTAATTACAATGTGAGTTATAATAATGTCAAATTAAAGAGAATTTGAACTAATAAATGAATGCGTACATGGAATATAATAACTATAAATGCTGAAATCTAGAAAGATTGAGTGACATGTGCCAAACAAAAAGTAGCACATTTTGTAGTGATGATGTGATGGATGAGTGAATATGGTAGGTAATGTTGATGAGATGTGATGTGATGGTTGCTTTATTATGGAAAGAGATATTTTTGTGGGAAACAAATTTTTTATTAAGACTGCGTATGTGTAGACTCAAAGTAATGACCAAAGGAAGTTATTTTCTACAGGAGAGTCTTCAACTGGAGGAGGTCCATTGGCTACAAGAAAATATTTAGCTAGAGGAGGTCTTTCGGCTGTAGGAGATTCATCGGCAGTAGGATCTTTATCAGCTGTAAGGGGTTCAGCTGCGGTAGGAGAAATCTTAAACTACCACAGGAAGTTGACCTTTGCTTCTAGCTCATGGTACGTACAAAGTCTGTGGCCATTTACCAGTAACTTAAAAGGTACAAGTTTGATTGTTGATAATTGAACCACACCATTAGTGTACACATGTTCAATTTCATAAGGGCCTATCCATCTTGTAGTAAGCTTACCTTGTGTCTCCTAATATCAGGAGTCATAGAATAGGGCTCAATCACCAGGAATAAACCATCTGTTGAGGATATGTGAGTCATGCCACTTTTTGCACTAGATCTGGACCATCTCAGTCTATTGTAGGGTTGCCTTTCTCATTTCATCTAGATGGTTTAGCTACAAGATCCTATTACGTTACGCTATTGGAAGATCAATGTTTAGTTTTAATGTGGTGCACAGGGTCTTATGCTCAAATTCTATAGGCATTACAATGTTCTTTCCATAAACTAGTTCAAAAGGAGTGAAACTGGTTGTTGTCTTCCATGTCATCCTATATGCCCAGACTGCCTGTTGTAACCTTTTGCTCCAGTCCTTTTTATGTAGCTGCACTATTTTTGTTAGGATTTCTTTTATCTCCATGTTTGTGATTTCTACGTGCCCATTCACATGTGGATGATATGGAATTGATTTCTTGTGGCATATATTATATTCATTCATTAGGGAAATGATCAGTGTTGATGTAAATTGAGCACCTTGATCAGTAGCCAATTCTCTAGGTACACCATATCATGCAAATATTTCCTCATATAAGAACTTATCTACCTTGTTATCCCTATCATGCTTCATGGCTCACATCTCCACCCACTTTGTTATGTAGTCTATGCACACAATAATATATGAGTTGTTGTTGGATGAAGGACTAATGGGTCCAACAAAATATAGCCCCTATTTATCAAATGGAGTGACTACCAGTTGAGGAAAGAGAGCCATTTTGTCAAAATTTGCTGGTCACCTTATCCATTGGCACCGATCACATTTCCTTGTGTATTTGACTGCATCCTTATGGAGGGTTGGCTAGTAATATCCATTGTTTAGTATCTTCATTGCTATTCTTTTGGATGCAAAATGCCCTCCACATGGATCATCATGACAGGCATGGAGGATTTCATAAGTCTCATCCTCCCTAACACACCTCCTCAATATTTGATCAAGTCCATTGTAGAATAGACAATCAACAATCTATGAAAAGTTGAAAGTCTTTTCTATTTGGAGTCTCTTTTCTTTTGAGGAAAAATAGGGAGGTAACTTTTGAGATACTAAGTAATTGGCAATATCGTTATACCAGGGGGTTTTAGCTAAAATGGAGAATAGGTGATCATCAAGGAAGCTATCATCAATGGTGTTTGGTTCATCTTCATTCTGAAATCTAGATAGGAAGTTTGCAACTATATTGGACTTTCTTGTAGGCATATCCACTATTGTGATGTCAAATTACTACAATAGTAGAAGCCATCAGGCTAATCTTCCTGTGATAGCAGGTTTATTAGTGAGACACTTAATGGATGCATGATTAGTGTGCACAAATAATTGGTAGCCTATGATGTAGTGGAAAAATTTATTTAGAGCATAAATAATAGCCAAGAGCTCCTTCTCTAAGATTGTGTAATTTAGTTCCACTCCTTGCAGATTTTTGCTAATGAAATATATTGCATGTTCTATCATACCTTCTTTTTGTTTGAGTATAGCTCCTACTACATGATCTAAGGAATTTTTATGAATGTGGAATGATAGTGCCTAGTTAGGACCTCATAGAATAGGAGCCTGAGTAATAATTGACTTTAGCTGCAGGAAGGTTTTTTCACAACTTGGTGTAAATAAAAATTTGGAATCCTTCGTGAGCAGAGAATGCAGGGGACTGGCCATTTTACTAAAGTCTTTAATGAATCTTCTATAGTACCTAGCATGTCCAAGAAAACTTCAGACATCTTTTTTCTTGGTTGGTGTGGGAAGATTTTGAATGACTTCAATTTTGGAAAGGTCCACTTGGATTCCAATAGCAGATATATAGTGACCTAGCACTACCCCTTCTTGCATCATCATGAAGCACTTTTCATTGTTTAGGGATAGTTTGTGTTCTTCACACCTTTTAAGAACTCTATCAAGGTTCTTCAGAGCTTCCTCATAAGTTTTTCCATATGTTGTAAAGTCATCCATATAGATCTCCATACAGTCATGAGAGATATCAACAAAAATGTTGATAATTTCTCTTTGGAATGTTGCTGGTGCATTACAAAGGCCAAAATGAAAAATTGAATAGGAAAAAATTCCCCATGGGTAGGTGAATGTAGTATTTTCTTGATCCTTAGGAAAAATTCAGATTTGATTGTATCCATTATACCCATCTAGGAAGGAGAAATACTTCTTTCCTGTTAAGGAGTCTAAGACTTGGTCAATGAATGGAAGAGAGAAGTTATCCTTCTTAGTTGCATTGTTAAGTTCCCTATAGTATACACACTCTCCATTTACCTCATTTTTTTGGGAACTATTACTAATGGGGAAACCCACTGGCTATCTGATATTGGATATATGAATCCAACATTGAGAAGTTTTTGCAGTTCAATTTTTACTATTTCTCTTAATGCAGGGTTAACATGCATTTAGAACTACGTAATAGGGGGTTTATCTTCTTTTAGGTATATCCAATGGGTACACAACTTTGGGTCCAGGCCTTTCATGTCAGCATAATCCCATGCAAATACTACAGTATGGTTCTTCAGTATTTTTGTTAGTGATGTTTGCTATTGAGGAGTTAGCTGGCTATTAATATTCAAGCAATGACCAAGAGATAATTCTATTTTCTTAGTTAGTTCTATCATAGATGAATCTATTAAAGAGGGCACTTGTATCTCATAGGGAAGTGACTGGTGGTAGAACTATTTGGCTGTAGGATAAGGCCATTGGTAATCAAGGTTTAAAGCCTACAAGGAATAGTTATTAGAGGAACAATTTAGGGAGTCTGAGTTCGATCCATACTAATTATGTAGGTTGTTGATGATCACTTTTTCTTCTTCTTGAAGCTGCATGAAGGGATCTCTTTTTAACATCATTAACTAAGACACTGAGTTTATAACTTCAACTTCTTCTCCTATGTTAGGCCATATTGGTGAGGCTAATTCTATTTGAGGTTGGGATGGTGGATACAAGACTAAAATCTTGATATTTTGACCATCAGAGATGGTCATATCCCCTGAGTGATATCCAATGTAAGCATCAATAGTTTCTAACCAAGGTCTACCAAGAATAATTTGGTATCCCCCTAGTGTAGCTTTAGGTGATAGGATCATGAAATTAGCTGGGTCAGACCAAGATTCTAGGTCAACAACTATGTCCTCCACCATACCTTCAGGCTTCATAGTAGAACTATCTGCAAGCCACAAGATAGTAGGTGTAGTCCTAAGGTTAGTGATACCAAGTTGTTGCATTATATCCCTAGTCATGACATTTATAGTAGCTCTAAGATCTATCAATGCATTTTGAATGGCTATCCCATTGATAATGACCTCAAAAATATGGCTACCAAGGTCAGAATATTTTGGGATGGTAAGATTTCCTAGCATGATATCAACCAATTTATCCAAAACATGGACAGTCTAGGGATTGATGATTGAAATAGGGGGATTTGAACATTAATGTTCTTTAGTTGATCAAGGATGTTAAAGGCTGCTTCTTTAGTAGGCTTTGGATTGCTATGTTGTAGTCTTTGTGGAAAAGAGGGTCTAGTATGTTGGTTATTCTTAGGTGTAGGTTGAGGAACTGGTGGAGTAGGACTATTTTTAGCTTGGAGAAGCTCCTCATGGGGTACTTTAGTGATAATTGGATGCTCAGGAGCAGGCAAAGTAGTTCCAGACCGTAGGTGAATATCATCAAGTGTGATGGAATAGGTAGGATATTGCATGGGGTACTACATTTGGTCAGTATCATACACACTTTGTTGAGGTGTAGGAGGTATATTATTTGAGTTTGGTTGTGGTTGTGCAAGTAGTTGTGTAGGCTTGGGAGGCAGATTATTAGCTGCTGGTGGTGGTAAAAGTGCTTGCTATTATGGAGGCTGAGGAGGTGGTGGCATAAATCCTTCTGGCTATTTGGCCATTGCTGACCACCTTGCCACTACAGGTTCTACTACTAGTTACCCTGTGGTGGCTACCATGCCCCTTGGGATTGTTGTTAATTCCCTTGAGGGTTTTTCCATTGTTTTTGGAAATTATTCCAGGGAGGAGTTTGATAATTCATGGGAGGCTACCATTGAGTATTATAAAATGGATTACTAAATGTAAGTGGGAGGCATACCTTGTCTTTGCGCCCATGGTCATTGCTAAGAAACAAAGAACAAATGCTCATCCACTAGTTAAATTGGTTTGTAGTCACTTGGCATTTGTGTAGTTTCTATTTTAGCGACCAGTTTGCACCGAAAATCTCTCTTCTTCTATCTATAGTGGGGACATAATTCAACCAACATGGTCTCTACTTTCTCATGCTTCTTTTTAGCCTACATGGTATCCAACTGTGTGGCCATGTTAATGATGTCATGCTTGAAATTAGACAAGAGATGAATTATCTATGTTCTCGAAGCACCTACACTATTTATTTTAACCAAAGTGGACCTATATCCCCTTCCTCTCTTACCAAAAACTTTAGAGTAATTAAGGTATATCTTTCTTATATCATCCCATGTAGACTGGGTGATATCACATCCAACCATTAAATCTAGTGCCTTTGTGCATCCATTATGTATGCCTCTGAGAAAGAGTAGCTTCTGGGATTCCTCATTAAGCACATGCTATGTGTTCTTTTGTAAGCTAAACATAAACCATGAGACATAATATTTGAGACTCTCATCCTCACTCTATGTCATCTTAAAGATGTCATCCCCTCACATATCATTTCCTTGAGAATACTCCTTATATTTGAGCAAGAAAGCGGCCTTTAATTCTGCCCAATCATGGACAATATCCTACCCTAAGCCCATGAACCAACGCAATGCAGACTCCTTAAGAGTCACAGGAAAAAGTTTGAGCCTATGGGCATCAGTGGTGTAGTCATAGATCCTACAAAGGATATCAAACTCAAAGAGAAAGGTATCCAAATATTCTATCACAAGACCATAGAATTTTGGAAGGGCGGAAGAAGGTATGTTCTTGAGGTTGTTATTGTCACTTTGGTCAGTGATGGGAAATGGAAATGTGGTAGGATTTTCCATCCTTGGTGGATTTCTAGGATGAGGAGGAGGTGGATGATGAGGGTGATATGTTGGTTCCTTTTCTTTCTACTTGCAGGTTTACACTATAATTGACAAACTAATGTCACTGACTCTATCACCACTCCAAAGTCTACAAGGAAAAGGGCCAATTAACAAGGATCAACAAGGATCCTCCTACACTTTGAGCCTAAATGCTCAGGCAGGTGTACCCTTGATTCACTTCTTGAAAGGAATCACTAAATATTATGCATCTATACCCTTTACTAATTGATTTAAAGATTTTATCATTTATATTTGTGATTGATGATGATGAACTACTTCCAGAGAATAGATCAGTGCCTTAACCTAGGTCATAGAGTCACCAAAAATACATATCAACTGAAAACCCAAACTCAAATACTCCTAAATTCAGAATCAGTGCTTTGCCTATTATCCCTCTTCCTCACATACCTGGACATCAAATTCTCATCTAGCCATGAACTCACTGAAACTACCTTAAAGACTTTAATCCTAACTTTGTTAGGAACTCAAAGATAATCCCACAATATACTTTGTATACCATATGCTAACTCACTTTGTGACATTAACATATATGAGCCCAAGATCAAAATAGGAAGACATACACAAATATGAGATTGGAATCCAAGTGTATTCTCATTAAAATTTGTAGGATCAATACATTGCCAAATAACAAAATGCTAGGAAACAAACCCTAAATCCAAGCTCTCCTTGTTTAGTCTTTTACATTGACTATCAATATAACACCATCAACAACCCTCAAAAATAAAAATAGCAACAATATATACCACCAGTCATCTTGGAATCCCAAAAATCAGGATGCAACAAGCTAGAGATGACTAGGGTTAGGGTTTCACCCACCAAACCAACTAAAATTAATCAAAATTTATTACATTTGGAGGAAAACCAAGCAACTTGAGAGATCAGATCCTAGATTGATCTTTATTTATGATAATTCTTTGAGAAATGTACTAAAGACCATGAATTCACCATGCCAAACAACATGATCATTCACCTGCAACATGCTTCGAGCAACACTCACCCATTTCTTCACGGTACCAATCCTCTGGAATCAATCATGGAACTCTCTGGACCACACCGCAGTAGTTGACACAATCAAATTTACCAAATCTAACCACCCAAGCATTGAATTCCAGTCCTTTATGTCTCTGAAAACCCTTAAAAATATTTAAACTTCGAATGGCAATGGTTAATCAGCCAATTCAAAATGCGGCTGTTGATCGCATATATTTCTCGGCAAATCAGGCGGTCCCCAAGAATTTACAACAATCAGATGCGCCCCTTTGGAAAGTCTTTGCCACATCAGCACACTATAGCCAATCAGAAAGAAACATGTCAGTGATGCTTGGTGAAAAGGGTACCATAACCCATCGGCCTATAGCTTTTAGAAAGAATCGACGACTGTCGCAAAATTGCAAAGGAGAAGAAAACTCCTTACGATCATGTGACAACCGTAGATCAAAAAGTCTTTGACAACTAGGCCCCACTAACAAGTTCCATGTTAACAACATACCATCCAATCAGAAAAGAACAAATCCACAACACCTCTGACATGCGGACCCACCTGGACCCACTACAGGCCAAAATAAGAAAATCTAATAGCTATCACAAAGGTGTGAAGATAAACATCGTGCATCTTTACCTTGCAGATAAATGACAATCGTAGATGTCGATCAAGCTTTAATGACTTTCAAACTGAGACCACTAGACACCTGGAGATCACACGACTGAAGAAAAATAAACCACCCGCTGGGTCGCTAAAGGTTAGGCACTTAACTGCCAAAATAAAGAGATCACATGACCACACAGTTGCCCAATTATTGAATATGAGATTTAACTATTAGAAAGATTGGAGATCAGGCAACTGAACACCATGAAGAACTAGGCCCCACTCGGTCACAACAACACACATAAGGAATGTCGATGTCAGAAACTAGCTGCGAAGAGGCGGATGGTCGAAAACAACCAGGGTTTTCACATTGACAAAAGGTAACAAAGGAATGCAAAAACATCAAGGGTTTTCATACTTGGACGATTTTGATACCTTGCGATATGAAAGAGCAATTTCCAATAGACCTTTGAAACCTGAATATCTCTCTAGTTTTTGACACTTAGGACAAGCGCTCTTAACTAGACCTTGGAAACACAAAGAACTATTGTATACTAAGAGTGCATGTCATGAAACATCATAATTCTAGCTCGCAGACTGAGATTGTGTCAGAACTAGGGCAAGGCAATTCACTTGGATTTTCTACATATTAGGAGATGTGACTTGGATTGGGGCTTGATGACATGAAAGACTATCCCTAGCTAAGGGTACAAGCAATAAAAACTTGTATATCTCCTTCGTGCACCACAACAAGCTCATAGGAAATAGCTTGGAAACTCACAAGATTGCAGGGAAAAAGACCATTTTCATAGGATTTTTCTATGATAGGAAAATGGTCTAATAGTGGCTCTATCTAGGGATTCATGTCTCTTTTAGGCATGGCAAGGGTTCAAAATTTTTGGAGAGAAGACCACCTACTAGAACACAAAAATAGGGAGCACCAGGAAAAAACCTTACAAGCTAACCAAAAGGAACACACACTTATGTATAGGGCTAACTATTGTTCATGGAAAGAAAGGTACTTCAGCTAAAGTACTTCTTCAAGAATTGTCCATGAACTGGCAATTCTTGGATGTCACCATTTAGCTCCTTGATAATGTAAGAACCTTGTCCCCATTTTTCATGAATCCTATATGGCCCTAATTAGATTGGATCAAATTTTCCATGCTTTCCTTTATCTTCCAATCTAGCATTCTAGATCAATACTAAGTCACCAGGTTCAAACCTCCTTCCAATAGCTTTCTTGCCATATAAATTCTTGACCTACAACTGCAACCTAGCATTCTTTGAAGCTGATTCTCTTCTAGTTTCATCCAACCTAATGAGGTCTTCAATTCTCAATTGCATCTCATCATCTATATCATCATCATATATTTGAACAAACTTATACATCTCTAGCAAGTTGTTCTAAGGCATCCTCGCATGTATTCCATCCACCAGGTCAAATGGTGCACATCCAATTGCCCTTTTCATAGTCACTCTATCAGCCCATACAGCTAATGGCAATTTTGAATTCCATGCCTTCTTATTCTTTTCAAGAATCCTCTTGAGAATCTTAATCAAACTTTTATTAGTTGATTCTGCCTGTCCATTTCCTTGTGGATGATAAGGTGAGGAAAATGACATCTGGATTCCTAAACCTTTGCAGAATTCTTTATATTCAACAGATCTAAAACACATTGCATTATCACTAACAATTCTTTCAGGACAACTGAATCTTGTAACAATGTTATTCAATAGGAAATCAATCACCACCCTGCTTGTTGCATTCCTTTTAGGGATAGCCTCTACCCATTTTGTAAAATAATTAGTGGCAACTAAGATCCAAGAGTGTCCTCCACTGGACTTGTTTGGGAATTCACCTATAAAATCTATTCCCCATTGTTGGGAAGGGGCCTGCACCTCAATTGGCTTTAATGGTACATTCCCTAAAAATTTGAGTTTACCAGAGAATCTTTGACAAGCATCACACCTCCTTACCAACTATTTTGCATCCTTGAAGATTGTGGGCCACCAGAATCCTTCTCTTAGAATTTTTTGAGCCATAGTTTTTCCCATATAATGTCCACCACAAATCCCCTCATGCATTTCTTTTAACAAATTGTCAACTTGATTTTCATCAACACATTTCAAAAGTATGCAATCCAAATTCCTTCTATACAACTTACATTTTATAATTACATACTTGATTGCCTATAATTTTAGTGTGTTTTTCTTACTATCATCCATTCCTATTGGACACTTCATATTTCTCAAATAATAGATAACATCTTGAGACCAGATACAATCATCCATATCACATGTGTAGTCAATTTCAACTTGATTTATTTGATTTGCATCAAGGTTGGACTGAGCCATCAACTTTGCAATCCTTGTCCTCTTACCAATTTAGTAATTTGAACATCAATGTTAAATTCTTGAATTCTATTGATCCATCTACATCTTCTTCCAGACACTTCCTGCTGTGAAAAGATATCTTTTATTGTGGCACTTGGCACAAAAGCAATAAAAATTGCTCCCATCAAGTAACACCTAAAAGCCTTTACCACTTTCACAAGTGCATATGATTGTTTCTCATGTATATCATACTTTAATTCAGTAGCCTGCAAAGATTTACTAAAGAATGCAATAGGTTGCTCAAAACCTTCCTTATTTTTCTGCAATAGAACTATAGCAATAGTATGAAAAGATGCAAAAGAGAAAATGTGCATTGGGACATTATAATCAGGTGCCTTGAGCATAGGAGCATCTTTGATTGCCTACTTGATATTCTTGAAAGCTTCATCAGGCTCACCTTCCCATTTGATAATAGATCCCTTCTTCAACATCTTAGATATTGGCCTAATAACTTCAGCAAAGTTTGTAACAAACCTTCTTAAGAAATTGACCTGACCAAAGAAAGACTGAATTCCTTTAATATTCTTTGGTTTTTGAATCTTATCAATGGCTGCCACTCTTTTAGGATCAATTCTAACTCCTTGCTTTCCAACCAAGTGGCCAAGCAACTTACCCTTAGTGACACCAAATACACATTTCCTTGGGTTTAATGAAATGCCATACTCCAAGGCTCTTGCAAATATCTTCTCTAAATGAGAACAATGATCCTCTTCCTTCTTGGAATATGAGTTAGGTCATCTTTATAAAAAACAAGGAAAACATCTATAAAATTTGCAAAGGCAACATCCATTGCCCTTTGAAAAGTTGCACCAGCATTTGTGAGACCAAAAGGCATTCTCACATAAACATACATCCCCCAAGGTGTAGTGAAAGCTATCTTAAATTGCTCTGATTCTTTCACAATTACTTGATTATAACCAGAGAAACCATCCATCATAGACATTAATTTAGATCCGGTCACTCTTGCAACATAGCTTCCATATTAGGCAGACAATAGTTATCCTTCAATGAGCTGATGTTCAAATTTCTAAAATCCACACAAAGTCTAATGTCACCATTTTTCTTTCTAACAGGGACTAAATTTGAAACCTAAGAAGAATGCCTCACTAGTTTTATAATCCTAGCATCTCTTAACTTCATTAACTCTTCTTGCATCTTGGGTGCAAAAGTAGGATTAATTGGCCTTTGTTTTTGTCGAAAAGGTTTGGCATCCTCCTTCAAAGGAATAATATGCTGAAACAAATCTTCTTTATAAACCTTTAGGTCATCATAAGACCATGCAAAAACATGCTTGAACTTTCTTAACAATTCAATCAAAGACTTTCTTACCTTATGAGACATCTCTTTTCCAATATAAACCCTTTTAGGTGCCTCCTATGTACCAAGATTAATTTCATCCACATCCATATGATCTTCCTTCCTAATATCCATTTGGATTCTGTCCTGACTGTCAAATACAGTTTCTAAAACAACAAGTCCCTTAGGAACCTTATTAGTCTTAAGTTGTAGGACTTTACTACCAAGGACAACTTCTTTCCCTTCTATAGTCTCAACTAAGGCTAAACAATCTAGTTCCTAACCATGATACTAATCTTCACAATTCATAAATTTCAAAATATCTTGGTCATCCTCAAAGACTTGCCAATTCTCAACATTGTCTGGTATACTAGGCCTAGTCTGAATCTCAACTTTTGAAATACCAACAAATGTAATGTCACTAGGATTGATTGCTATATTGCCTAACAAATCAGCCATTTTGTTATTACTTCTATCCTTCCATATAATATTGAAAGCATCAAAATGTTCAATCATGTCCCAAACAACATTTCTATATTGTTTTAATTTCTTGTTCTTGGAAGCATATAATGATCTCACCTGGGACACAACCAACTCTGAATCACCTACAACTCTTATGCTTTTAATTCCATGCTTGTGTGCCAACCTCAATCCTATTAGTAATGCTACATATTTTGCTATATTGTTTGTACATGAGAAGTTTAATGTGAAAGAGAACTTGTAAGTATTTCCCTCAGGAGAGATGAGTAAAATACCTGCTCTTGCACCATCTTTGCAATTTGCACCATCAAAGTACATCACCCACAAATCACCCTTCTCAGATCTAGTATTTATGTCCATAGAGATAAGTGGCAATATACACTCCCTCTCAAGCATAGGGACCTCCACCCTAAAATCATTGATGTCAGTATCCACAAAGCATGTAGTCTCATTGTCAATATTCCTTTCAATCATGTGGCACACTCTTGGCTCTCGCTCAATCTTAACAAACTGATCATCAATCTTGAAGGTTGCATAGGACAAGTCACATTGTAAACTTCCTCCCATGGTAGCACTCCATCTCCTAGATAGTAACATCCCATAATGAGGAGGGATATCCACCACCAAGACACTCATTGTCAAACTCTTCTCTAGATAAGCTGCCAATCTATAGGGCATTGCATTTATAGTCTCAATGACTGGTACTTCTCTTTGGTTCATTACACAACATCTTCCTTGTACCGTATCCATCTTAAGGCCCAACTTCTCCATGATCTTGAAAGGCATGATAGTATTTAAAGCACCTGAATCAATCATGCAATTCCTTAATTGCATTCCATTCACAATGACACTTAGAAAAAATGGGTCTATGTTTTCAAGGCTAACATTGACAGAATTATCTAAATATATAGGTGGTATTTGGGATACCATTCCCTGAACTTCCCTTCCTTTCATAACTTTATCTTGGGGCTTATTTTCATTACAAGCAACATTCTTATCATGAAACTTATCTACCCATGCAAGAGCTCTATCTTTATGTTCAGGGATCCTCAACAATTCTGACAAAGGAACCTTGACAGTAATTTGAGACAATACAGCCAACATATCAATAGGGGCAGAGGATGGGATCTCAATCTGCACTACCTTAGTATCCTTTTGTTTCTCTGATATGTTAGTTGTAGCTGTCATCTTCGTTCTTTTAGTTTTAGCCATTGTGTTAACTGACATGTCTATCTCCTTTTGATTATTCTTGTTATGAGTGGTGGGGGTCTTTTCAGTTCCAACACCCTTAGGTTCCCATTTTTTACCTCTGGCATTTTTGAATTTTCGTAAGGGATCATCCTTCAATTTATTTCCAACATGCTCCCTAGAACTGGTGTCTTTTATGAACATTCCCACAGCTTTTTCATTTGTATCCCTTGCCACCATGCCTCTAGTTTGCACTTGAGCAATCATTTCTATAGTAATTCTATCCATCTCTTTTCTTGAAGGTCTTCTTAAATTCACTGGCTCAGAGGAAGAAATCATATTACATATTTTTTCATCAATGTCTTCATTGTCAGAAAATACATCTTGATGGAAGAAAGCCTGATTGTATCTTTTCAAGCATACATCTATTTCTTCACCATAATCAGAATCATCATGACATTTTGAATATGAAGTTTCCATATTACACCCAATGTCATCATGATTTTCTTCTCGATCTAACTCTTCATTATTATCATCTTGATATGCTGACATGGAAAGTGCAACCACACAATGCTCTGCAAAATGAGGAGACTAGCACACTATGCACCATGGTGTATCGTCTATAACATTTACAGAGGATTTTTGCAAAGGATTAGGGACAACTCTATCATTATTTCCTCTTGCAACAGGGACAATAGGCTTGCCATCCTTCCATTGGGTGTTGTAGGGGTAATTTTGCAATCTATTCTACCTACTGAAATTATTGTTGAATTGAGGCTTTTCATTGGCAGGGTTATTGTTATTCCTATTTTCAGGTGCTTTCAAATATTTTAGTGCATTTAGCACCTTATCCAACTTATCTTCCTCCTGCTTCTTATTTCCAATATTTCTCTCATTATCCCTTTTGTATTTTTTATCCCCAAACAACTTAGGATCATCTCTTTTTCCACCCAATTTCCCTGATATTTTATATTGTTCTCAATATTGACAGCAATCCTAAAAGCATCTCTAAGAGTTCTTGGTTCTTTGTCCCTCAACAAGTATCCCATTTTTCCATCAAAAGCATTGAAATATGTGGTTAGGCAAACATTATCATCTAAGCTCATGACTTGAAAAAGCTTATGCATAGCCTTCTAAAATCTCATGTTGAACTCAGTTGCAGTCTCATTCTGATTTTTCCTTATGGTATTAAATTCATTCAACATGAAGCTAGCATTAGGCCTATCACTGTATTGTTCTTTGAAACATTTCTCAAAAGAATCCCATGTGTCAATGCATCTGTCAGGGAGTCTCTTGAACCAATCTCTAGTATCTTCCATCAAAGACTGAACAAACAATTTCATGACTACATCCTCATGTTCAACCTCATAGTCATTCAGTACATCAACAAATAACCTAAGGTTCTCCCTCACAACTAATGGCATTATTACCAACAAATTTAGGTATCTTATCTCTTATATCAGTTGGAAAAGCATTTGGATAGCCAAGTATTCCATAAAAACTAATTTGCCTATAGCCTTCTAATTGCATAGGTCTTCTTTGAAAACTTAAACTAGTGTTCCTACTAGAATTAACATTTTCATCTGCATTCCCACCCAATTGTGCATTTGAGTATTTATTAGGGTCAACACTTGATTTGGTAGATGCAGTAGGAATTAGATTACTAGTAGTAGCATTACTAGGTGGAACAATAGTAGTCATAGATGGCATACCTATTTCAGTAGTAGATGGGCCAAGAGTATCTACTGATGAGGCCTTCAAGAACTGGATCTTTCTTCTTTTTTCTGCAATAGAAGCCTCAATTTCAGCTCTCTCCAATTCTTTAGCTAGATCTTCATCTTCTTTTCTTTTCCTTTCTATCTCTGTTTCCCTATTTGAAATAGGTGGTGGGATCTTTGGTATTGCCACTGGCTTGCTTATTTGGACTCCCACCATCTTTTTCTTTCCTTTTTCTCCTATAGCAATAGCAGGTCTGGTAATCTCATACCCATCTTTATCCTTAGGCAAAGGAATATAACTTTGAACTTGTCTGATCATAGGGCCTTCTTTATCAAATTCATGGTCTTGTAGTAAATGTTCCTGCTCACTTCTCAAAGTATCAAGATCACCAAAAACATCATGCTGTAAAGCTTTAAGAGCAGAAGCAAGCATCTTGTTTCTCTCCTTCATCTCATTTATCTTTCTAAGAAGAGACTCTCTTTCCATCAAAGCATTCACTTTTTCAACCTCTCTTTCCTCTTGTAACCTTTTATATATAGCATCCTGCTCTGCCAACTATAACTTTAGTGTACTAAGGTCATTTGGGTCTATCATGACATCCTCAAAGCTTGACGACACATCCATATCAGGGAGATTCTAATATGGGAAATGGACCCACCTTGGTCCCATGGGCTACCTTCTAAACATATCCTCATCAGGATCTAAATTTGGTCTAAAATCCATGTCTCTTTCTTGTACATCCTGCCCCGCAAGTAATGAATTTTTATCTTGGAACAAAGTCTCTAAGGTATCATAGAAATTATCTCTAGAGTGACCACTATCTGATTTAGAACTTTTATATTGTGATTCTTCTTCACTTCAAGATACATGTGGTGCTCTATTTCTAACATTATTCTATTCCCTTATAGGGACACTTGTAGATTCCTCATTTCTCCTGATCCAGCTTTTCTTCTCTGATCTAGGTAACTGTTCCAAAGTAACCTCTAGATTTTTCTTGACAAAAGACCTAGTATTTCTTCTTTTGTCCATGACTTATAATTTATAAACACTAGTTCTAACCTTTTAGTCACCACCCATCTACATGGGAAATCTTTCAATCTTTAAGAAAATAACTGAATGCAATAGGAAAAACACAAGAGTCCTAAAAACAATTCTATCTCTAGACTTTCCCCAGTAGAGTCACCATTTTGTTGGTTCCTTTTCTTTCTACTTGCAGGTTTACACTATAATTGACAAACTAATGTCACTGACTCTATCACCACTCCAAAGTTTGCAAGGAAAAGGGCCAATTAACAAGGATCAACAAGGATCCTCCTACACTTTGAGCCTAAATGCTCAGGCGGGTGTACCCTTGATTCACTTCTTGAAAGGAATCACTAAATATTATGAATCTATACCCTTTACTAATTGATTTAAAGATTTTATCATTTATATTTGTGATTGATGATGATGAACTACTTCCAGAGAATAGATCAATGCCTTAACCTAGGGCATAGAGTCACCAACAATACATATCAACTGAAAACCCAAACTCAAATAATCCTAAATTTAGAATAAGTGCTTTGCCTATTATCCCTATCCCTCACATACCTGGACATCAAATTCTCATCTAGCCATGAACTCACTGAAACTACCTTAAAGACTTTAATCTTGACTTTGTCAGGAACTCAAAGATAATCCCACAATATACTTTGTATACCATATGCTAACTCACTTTGTGACATTAACATATATGAGCCCAAGATCAAAATAGGAAGACATACACAAATATGAGATTGGAATCCAAGTGTATTCTCATTAAAATTTGCAGGATCAATACATTGCCAAATAACAAAATGCTAGGAAACAAATCCTAAATCCAAGCTCTCCTTGTTCAGTCTTATACATTAACTATCAATATAACACCATGAACAACCCTCAAAAATAAAAACAACAAAAATATATACCACCAGTCATCTTGGAATCCCAAAAATTAGGATGAAACAAGCTACGAATGACTAGGGTTAGGGTTTTACCCACCAAACCAATTGAAATTAATCAAAATTTATTACATTTAGAGGAAAATCGAGCAACTTGAGAGATTAGATCCTAGATTGATCTTCATTTATGATAATTCTTTGAGAAATGTACTGAAGACCATGAATTCACCATGCCAAACAACCTGATCATTCGCCTGCAACATGCTTCGAGCAACACTTACCCATTTCTTCACTGTACCAATCCTCTGTAATCAATCATGGAACTCTCTGGACCACACCGCAGTAGTTGACACAATAAAATTTACCAAATCTAGTTGCCCAAGCATTGAATTCCAGTCCTTTATGTCATTGAAAACCCTTAAAACTATTTAAACTTTGAATGGCAATGGTTAATCAGCCAATTCAAAATGCGATCATTGATCGCATATATTTCCTGGAAAATTAGGTGGTCCGCAAGAATTTACAATAGTTAGATGGGCCCCTTTGGAAAGTCTTTGCCACATCAGCACACTATAGCCAATTGAAAAGAAACACGTTAGTGACACTTGACGAAAAGGGTCCCACAACCCGTCAGCCTATAGCTTTCAGAAAGAATCGACGGTTGTCGCAAAATCATAAAGGAGAAGAAAACTCCTTACAATCATGCGACAACCATAGATCAAAAAGTCTTTGACAACCAGGCCCCACTGACAAGTTCCACATTAACAACATGCCATCCAATTAGAAAAGAACAAATCTGCAACACCTCTGACATGCGGACCCACCTAAACCCACCGCAGGCCAAAATAAGAAAATCTAACGGTTGTTGCAAAGGCATGAAGATAAACATCGTGCATCTTTACCTTACAGATAAATGACAACTATAGATGCTGATCAAGCTTTAACGGCTTTCAAACTGAGACCGCCAGACACCTGAAGATCACGCAAGTGAAGAAAAACAAACTTCCCGCTGGGTCGCTGAAGGTTAGGCACTTAACTACCAAAATAAAGAGATCACCCAACCACATAGTCTCCCAATCGTTGAATATGAGATTTAACCATCAGAAAGATTGGAGATCAAGTGACTGAACACCATGAAGAACTGGGCCCCACTCAATTGCAATAGCACACATAAGGAATGTCAATGTCAGAAACTAGCTACGAAGAGGCGGACGGTCGAAAACAACCAGGGTTTTCACATTGACAAAAGGTAACAAAGGAATGTGAAAACATCGAGGGTTTTTGTACTTGGACGATTTTGATACCCTGTGATATGAAAGAGCGATTTCTAGTAGACCTTTGAAACCTAAATATCTCTCTAGTTTTTGACACTTAGGATATGCGCTCTTAACCAGACCTTGGAAACACAAAGAACTATTGTATACTAAGAGCGCATGTCATTAAACATCATAATTCTAGCTCACAGAATGAGACTGTGTCAGAACTAGGGCAAGGCAATTCACTTGGATTTTTTGCATATTAGGAGATGCGACTTGGACTGGGGCTTGACGACATGAATGACTATCCCTGGCTAAGG
Organism: Chamaecyparis obtusa; assembly: GCA_027943335.1. Taxonomy (NCBI): domain Eukaryota; kingdom Viridiplantae; phylum Streptophyta; class Pinopsida; order Cupressales; family Cupressaceae; genus Chamaecyparis; species Chamaecyparis obtusa. Next base: position 217,834 of record BSBK01004674.1, read on the forward strand.
GCGCAAGCAATAAAAACTTGTATATCTCCTTCGTGCACCACAACAAGCTCACAAAAAATAGCTAGGAAACTCACAAGACTGCAGGGAAAAAGGCCATTTTCATAGGATTTTTCTATGATAGGAAAATGGTCTAACATGATAGATGACCAATTGTAAAGAGTTTTCTTGTTCAACATGACTTTTAGGAAAATGAGATTTTAGATGGGCGAAGGCTGTTAGAAATAATAGTCCACAATACAACTGAGAGGGGGGGGGTGTATCCGTTGCATGAAGGATGATTAAAATTTAAACTTTGAGTAGTAGCAATATTAGATCCAATGAACACAATGAATACCAACACAATAACACAATATTTTGGTCTCAGGGAAACCCTGTTAAAGGTAAAAACCCTGGTGGGAATTAGCACCCACAAATGATTTACTGAGAGTATATTATCCTTGTTAGAATATTTAGCCCTGTTAGGAGCTTATTGAAACATTACAGTTTATAGTCCTTGTTAGAGGATAGACCCTATTAGGATTCAATAAAAGAAAGGGGGCTCACTACCCAAAGAAGGTTAAATCCACCTTTAGAACTCACTGTTCGCAACAAGTGTATATGAAGAAATACATAATCTTTTGAATTGTCTGACATCAACTATCTTTGCTTGATCAGTTCCAATGAAGTTTACTAATAATCCTCTACTCTACATCCATCATACACAAGCTTGCAGCTCTTCCAATTCCTTTTACATCACATATATTCTCACCATATCTTTTCCAAAGAAAAGATCTTACATCTATACCCTATTACATTCTACATGATCAAGTCGGCCCATTAGGCTTTCCTAATTACATAAACTCTTGCTAAGATACACACGGTACCTAAAACAAGTACATAATGATTCTATTACAATAGTTAAGGAATGACATCCTTAATTTACATTTGCTAAACAAAATGCATGCTACACCTCTGAAGTCGGCTCCCAAATAAGTCTTCTCCAAATCACATGCCACATTTGACATCATCCAGCATTTCGTACCTTGTGCTAACCAATGAACATCCATCAGTACCTTATCTTTCATCTCTTAAGCTTGCATACACGTAATCCATATCTTCTGTAATATATACCAAAAACACAGAGACTCACTCTGTCAGTTTTCACTATCATTGTCCAGGAACCAGTCCTCACCAAAAAATCTGTAACTCATTCAATATGAAACATTATATGATGTGATCTCAGATATAAGATCACAATATCTTCATGTACTCTTATCTATCTTTGCACAATTTAAAACATATGTACAGTGTCCATACATTGTCATACTCAGCTTGTACTCTTCACAGAAACATATGTTGACATCATTGACAAACCATAAATGACAATAGTATGAGTGCCCATTCAATAACATAGTAATTAAACATATTAAATATATCAAGCACCACCCCATGTATTAGCAATATCAAATAATCTCCCCCTTTGGCATTGATGTCAACATATGGGAAAATCAATCATCCCAAAGTTATATCAATCCAAAGCTATGCAACCAAACTGTACTACATACAATCTCCCCATACAGTAGGGATTTTCTCATAGCAACACTCCCCCTTTGACAACAATGGAAAAGGGTGCCATGAGTCATCAACTATGCTTCAACACTTTCCTTCCATGATCACCCCCCTATGGAGTAGATCCCTACATCCAGTCCAGAATATGATAAGGCTATGGAAACCTCTGGACTGATGCATCCTTGCATCATTTAATTGTGACTAGGAGGGCCTTGAACCCCAAGCATACCTTTGAGATATTCAAAGGTATCTTTTGGAAATGGATTTGTGAAGATGTCTGCAATCTATTCCTTTGTACTAATATACTCTAACTTTATTTCCTTCTCTACCACCTCATCTCTCAAGAAGTGATACTTATAGAAATATGTTTAGCTTTAGAGTGCATCATCAGATTTTTTGACATATTCACTATACTGGTGTTATCACAATGGATAAACATAGGCTCATCAAAAGTTATTCCAATGTCTTTCAACATTTTCTTCATCCAAATAATTTGAGTGCAATTTATAGCAGCAGCAACATACTTTGATTCAGTAGTAGATTGAGCTATACAATCTTGTTTCTTACTTAACCATGAAACCAACTTTTTCCCAAGAAAAAATGCACCACCGCTAGTACTCTTTCTATCATCAATGTTTCCTACCCAATCAACATTAGTATAAGAATGAAGTTCAAAGCTATCATTTCTATCATACCATAAACCATAGTCTATTATTCATTTTAGATATCTCAATATCCTTTTCATAGCAGCTAGGTGTTTCTCTTTGGGTTCTACCTGATATCTAGCCATAATTCCAACAACATTAGCAATATCTGGTATGGTGTGAGTTAGATATTGTAATCCTCCAACCATTGATCTACACTTGGTCTAAAAAACACACTTTGATTCATCATCAAATATCAACTTATTACTGGCTACCATGGGTGTACCAACTGATTATAGTCCTCCATTCCAAATGTTTTCAACATTTCTTTAAGATATTTAGTTTGAGAAATAAAAATTCCATCTTTGCTTTGATTTATTTGCAGTCCAAAAAAGAATTTCATTTCGCCTATCATGGACATCTCAAATTCATTTTCCATCTCTTTAGAAAATTCTCACATAGATCATCATTACCTCCAAAGATAATATCATCAACAAAAACTTCTATTATCAAAAATCTATCTTAACTAGTTCTTAAATATAAATTACTGTCAACATTACCTTCTATGAATCCAAGCTGAAGTAGATATTTGTCTAACCTTTCATACCAAGCCCTTGGAGCTTGCCTCAGTCCATACAAACCTTTCTTCAACTTGCATACCATGTCTCCATCTTTGCATAAAGGAAATCCATCAGGTTGTTCTATATATACTTCTTCTTCAAGATCCCCATCCAAGAATGTAGATTTCACATCCATCTAATACACTTTGAAGTTTTTGTGTGCAACATAAGACAAGAATAATCTTATAGCTTCTATTCTAGCAATAGGATAAAATGTCTCTTCAAAGTCTATACCTTCTTGTTGTGAATAGCCTTTACATACTAGTCTTGCCTTGTTTCTTACTACAACTCCTTCATTCATTTTATTTCTGAAAACCCATTTAGTTCCTATCACATTTTTGTTCTTAGGTCTAGGAACCAATTCCCAAGTGTTATTATTCTTTATCTGATCTAACTCTTCTTTCATAGTATTTATCCAAGATTCATCTCTACAAGCTTCATCTGTATTCTTTGGTTCAACTTGAGAAATCAAACAAATTTCTTCTCTAACCTTTGATCTAGTCAATACTCCTTGATTAGTATTGCCAATAATTTAATTTTTAGGATGACTATTCTTTACATACCTCATAGTTTTAAGAACCTCAGTAGCCTTATCTATGTCATTATGACAAATCTCATTTTTGCATTCAGTCTCAACAATTTCTTCTTCTTCTACAACAACAACCTCTTTGATCTCTGTAACCTGATTACAATCATACATTCTTTCTTGTATCTGAAACCTTTCATCTATATTCACATTGTTACTTTCAATCATTTTTCTTAATCTCAGATTGAAGCATTTGTAAGCCTTGCTCTTAGTAGAGTAACCAATGAAAATTCCTTCATCACTTCTAGCATCAAACTTCCCTATCTCATCATCTCTCTTGACATAACACTTACTCTGAAAAATTCTAAAATATTTTATAGTAGGAGTATGATTAAACCATAATTCATAAGGATTCTTACTTGTACCTTCTCTGATTTGAATTCTGCTCAATGTGTACACCAATGTTCCAACAACCTCTCTCCAATGCACATGAGATACATTTCCTTCAAGAAACATTGTCCTAGCAGCATCAAGTATAGTCCTATTTCTTTGCTTAGCTATCCCATTCTATTGTGGAGTCCTAGGAGTAGATGTTTGTCTTTGTATCCCATGCTCTTCACAATATGAATTGAATAAGTCTAAAGTAAACTCTCCACCTCTATCTGATCTTAAGTATTTTATCTTTAAACCTGATGAATTCTCTACTTTTTCCTTGAATATCTTGAATTTATCAAATGCTTCTGATTTCTCTTTTAAGTAAGTGACCCACATCATTCTAAAAAAGTCATCAACAAAAAGTATGAACTACCTTTCACCATAGTATGATTTTGTCCTTGTAGGTCCACATAGGTCTCTATGTACCAGATCCATCTTTTCTTTTGATGTGTATGCTTTACTTTTGTAACTACTTCTAGTTTGTTTTCCCATAACACATTATCTGCATACAGTGTTAGATGGTTTCACAATCTTCGGTAGATCTCTTACTACTTTAGTCAAACTTGCCTTCACTATATTGTCAAAGTTAATAGGACAAAAACTTATGTGCCATAACCAACTATCATCTACCTTTGCAACAAACAAGAGGCTCCATATGTATTTAATTCAAATACATTACCTCTAGATTTAGTACCGGTTGCAATCAACTTTCCTGCCTTACTTCTGATAAAACATTTACCATCATTGAATTGTAACTGAAATTGTTTGTCCATCAACTGTCGAACACTCAATAAGTTATGCTTAAGTCCATCAAAAATTAGTACATTATCAATATTAGTTTTTCCATCTAGAGTAATAGATCCTACTCCTATGATAGGTTTAGGAAGATTATCTCCAAATCTCACAACACCACCATCATACTTTACTAATTTAACAAAATTGTTTTTATCTCTAGTCATGTGATGTGAACAACCAATGTCTATGATCCATTCATATTTCTTATCAACATGAGATACTAAAGCTTTTTCCTCATGTACTAGTTCATCTCTAATAGCAATAAATCCAATCTCCTCATAATCTAAATCATCATCATCAGAAATTATTTCACTAGCATAATAACATTCCTTATCCTTTGAATACTTAGATTTGAAAAACTTAGGCTTGTACTTAGGAACTCTTGTAGGACATATAGATGCAAAATGACCTACCTTATGGCATGAAAAACATTTCAAAGGTAATTTTCCTTCAAATTTACCCTTACCTCTCTTTTCTCTTCTAGCAATCAGTGCAACAAGTTCATCCATCTTTCTTTCCTCTGCTTGTATTTGTTCCCATTCCTCAACATATTCATCAAGCTCTTCTTTTAGGTTATCACTACTGGTGCTTAGAAGTGCATACATTATCTTATTATGTGTAGATGCTTTAAATGTAGATTCAACTTTAGGTACATAATCTCCCAATTTAGTAGCTTCAAAGGTAGTTAGCTTTTTAATCAACATCTCCCCGCTAAAGTTTGGAGTTAGAGGTATAGTATCGTGAATAGATATAGCCTTAAACTTGTAAGAAGGTGTCAATGATCTAAGGATCTTCACAATAACTTCTTCTTCATCATAAGTACCTCCATAATTTTTGATTCCAACTACAACTTATGTAACCCTTTGGACATAAGCCCTAATGCTTTCATCTTCATTCATTTGTAGCTTCTCCATCTTTTTTTTCTAGTTGTATAACTTCTCTTTCTTGGTATACTTGTCTCCTTCATATAGCACTTCTAATCTTTTCCAAATATGGTATGTCGAATCCAAGTCTTTAACTTCAGTAAATTCTCCTTCAGAGAGTGCGTTGATCAATGCTTCTCTTGCAACCATGTTAAGTGAAAATATATTCTTCTCATCTTCATTAGCTGATGGTAAGTCATTCTCATATTTCATAACTACCTTATTCTTTGTAATCAACTAGTATTCAATGCCTAAACAAAATAAATGAGTTCACATCTTGTTCTTCCAACTGTTAAAGTTTTTAGGATCAAATTTTAGACTATCCTTCCTATAGAACGCCATCTCCAAGATCACCTCAAGTTGTGAAGCTTTCTCTCTAAGGACCAATAGCTTTGATAAAAATTATTAGGAATAACAATCCACAATACAAATGAGAGGGGGGGGGGGCTGAATTAGTTGTATGAAGGATTATTAAACTTTAAACTTTGAGTAGCAGCAATATTAGATCCAATGAACACAATGAATGCCAATACAACAACACAATATTTTGGTCTTGGGGAAACCTTGTTAAAGTTAAAAACCCTAGTGGGTATTAGCACCCACAAATGATGTACTGAGAGTATAGTATCCTTGTTAGAAGATTTAGCCCTATTAGGAGCTTATTGAAACATTATAGTACACATTCCTTATTAGAGGAAAGATCCTATTAGGAGTCAAGAAAAGAAAGGGTGCTCACTACCCAAAGAAGGTTAAATCCACCTTCAAAACTCGCTATTCACAACAAGTGTATATGAAGAAATACATAGTATTTTGAACTATCTAACATAAACTATCTTTGCTTGATCAGTTCCAATGAAGTTCACCAGTAATCCTTTGCTCTACATCCAACAGACACAAGCTCGCAGCTCTTCCAATTCCTTTTACATCACATATATTCTCACCATATATTTTCCAAAGAAAAGATCTTACATATATACCCTATTACATCCTACATGATTAGGTCAGCCCATTAGGCTTTCCTAATTACATAAAATCTTGCTAAGATACACACGGTACCTAAAACAAGTACATAATAATTCTATTACAACAATTAAGGACCAACATCCTTAATTTACATTTGCCAAACAAAATGCATGCTACACCTCTAAAGTGGGCTCCCAAATAAGTCTTCTCCAGATCATATGCCACATTTGATGTCATCTAGCATTCCATACCTTGCGCTGACCAACGAACATCCATCAGTGCCTTGTCTTTCATCTCTTAAGATTGCATACACCTAATCCATATCTTCTGTAAGATATACAAAAAACATAGAGACTCACTCTGTCAGCTTCCACTATCATTGTCCAGGAACTAGTCCTCACCAAAACATCTATAACTCATTCAATATAAAACATTATATGATGCGATATTGGATATAAGATCACAACATCTTCCTGTACTCTTATCTATCTTCACATGATCTGAAACATCCGTACAGTGTCCATACACTGTCATACTCAGCCTGTACTCTTCAAAAAAATATATGTTGACATCAGTGAAAAACCAAAAATGACAAGTACAATATGAGAGCCCATTCAATAACGTAGTGATTAAATATATTAAATGTATCAATCACCACCCCATGCATTATCAAAATCCAACAAAGGCTTCAACAAATGCATTGATTTCAGGTTGTTCTTCAAAGGAACCAAGGAGTTCTTCTTCAGAAGATGAGGATGAGGATATGGTTTTAGGAAGTTCAATAGTAGCATCAACAAATGAGATTTATTCTTCAAATGGATGGTTGGATTGATTTGGCAAGTACCTTCCTCGAGCGTCTCTTCTTCGATTATGCATGCAGCTAGTATGAAGTGATGCAAATTGTCATATTTCTCAAGGTGAAATGTATTCTAATCAAAGTGGGAAATGAAAGCATAAATAAAATAAAATCCTAGGAATGGCTTATTGTGTACTAGGTTTGGCACCGTCCTCAGCAATGACGCAAAAAATCACCACTTTTTATAAAGGCTCAAAAACTAGTTATAATTTCAAACTCAGGGATTGGACATCCAACCGAGAAGTTTATCCTCATAAAAAATCATTTAGTATGTAAACCAAGGGATGTGTTACTTGAAATGAACCAACAAGATATTTGCACAAAGTACCACTCAGTCGTACATTCTACAGTTGCTGCAGGAAAGAAATGCTGAAAGGAAACTATCTTATGATTGCAGGAAACAAGTGCTAGAATGGAACTTAAACTAAAGCTGTAGAAAAGTATGTACTCAAATGAAAATTACAAAAGTGAGAATGCTATCAAGACTCTTACAAAATTTTCTATAATGCTTCAACTGTTCCACTTCTTTGGCTGTAGGAACAATTTGGCACTTAACATTGAAATAGCGGAAATGTAGGAAAGCAAGTTTAACTAAAATGAATCTAACTAACTATGGATCTCTCACCAAGTGGTCCCCCTTGGATGAGTATCCCAAACACAATTACACAAAGTTAAATCTCAACACTTCATTTTTTCATTGATTGAATAACTAAGTACAAAGATGTATAAACCAGAAATAACTGAAAACTATATTGCCAATAAAAACTGATGATGCCCTCCTTTCTCATGTAGGAGCGGGGATTTATTTAAAAGGAAAAATTTTAAAAACCAACTAATCATGCCACAAAAATGGGCAAATTTTTTATTACAACACTACTAACAGAAAAGGAGGAAAGCTATAAAACTGGAACAGATTAGATCTAGAAAAGAGGAAAGATCTATTGTGACAACAAATCTAACTTCCCACTCTCCTAGATTTCCTTAGAGAATTCATCACATTTCCTTGGTATTTACTTGATGACTGCCACCTTGATCATCCAAAAACCTTTTGTTGGTGTTGCGTTGATGTTTCTCCACTAGAGCTTGGTGAAAGACTGGGTCAAGCATCCAGTATATGAGTGCATTTCACCTAGTCAAGATAACAACTTCTATTTCGATGCGTTGCACTTCAAAGGTTAGGATAAAGACATTCATGGTAATAAAAACCAAAATACACATGCATCATCTATGTTAAAACAACTATTTTACTTATAAAAACATAATTATAACTTCAAAGAAAGTAATATAGTATATTCATCCAAGTGTATCATATTAAGTATGTTCAAACCATGGTAGTAGTCTGGTGGCAGCATAGCATATAATAATAGAACCGCGTATAAAAGTCTTGGAGAAAATATAACATAAAAAGGAAAAAGACCTATCAAAGACTATCCTAGGATGTCTAAAGTATGACATTAATGTGCCTCATCATTTAGCATCTAATTTTATGTGATTATAATTTAGGATGATACATATAGCCCCCACTTTAGCAAGAATACGAGATTACCTCATGCTCACAGTAAAGTAGATCATAGCATCAATTTTTTTTTATCAAGGTTGAGACAAGGAGAGACCAAGCCCCTAGCTAAATTAGGTCATCATCGAATCCAAAACCAAGATAAAATAAGTAACACTCAAGAGAGAGAGAGATGACCAACTAGCCTAGTAAGGTTTTGAATTACTATGGGCCATAAAGAGAAAATATTGCTATAAAAGTTGGAATTGATATTCTAGCAAGCTATGTTATGCTAGTAAAACCCACCTAAAAGGATAATTGAGAAAATCATAGTCTACTAGGAAATCCATTGAAAGAGGAGAAATCCTTAAGGAAAGCATTGTCCCCAAAAGGGATTAAAAAGAGAGAGATCAATCTTAAGGAAAGCATAGTCTCCAAAGGGATCCATTGGATAATGCATATGGCATAATAATAGATAATGTAAAGGATAAACCTAAGGAAATCATTGTCTCCTTATCCATCCACATAAGGGATTCTATTGAATCATTGTATTTGTGTGTGCAAAATGTGAAACAAGGAGTGAAGTGTATATCCTCAAATTAAAGCAATTGCAAACACTTGAACGAGAGAAATAGATTTAACAAAACATACATGCACCCACAAAATGTTTCCACTATAAGATGGCCCCAAGAAAGGACAAACCAAGGGAAATAAAACATATGAAAAAAGATAGCACAAAAGGTATTTTTGTCACAAAATTTTGTACCTAGGCTTAGGTGGTGGTTAGCAACCTAAGAAACCTCATGAAACATGGAAAAATCTCCAAGTGTGGGACTTGACAAGTCGGGTTGAATCTCTGAAGAAGGTTGACTTCCTTTATAATTGGGATGCACCTCAATTATTAACTTTTGAGGGAAAAGGGAGGAGATTATGAAAGGGAAAAGACGCGATGCACCAGATCAAATCTTGGATCTCTCTTCCTAAGAATACACACAACACCAATAGAATATCCAAATACATAGATCCTAACTGTAATATATCTTCTAAAAATATATGAAGGTTATATCTTATCAGATATTGCAAAGAAAATGAATTTTACAATTCAACAACTACAAGCATATCTAACACGACACACAAACTGGGAAAACTAAAATAAATATTCACTATAGGGCACATGAAATGTGAAAAATAGAAGAATGGTAAGAACGGGTAAAACTAAGAATTTTATTATTGCAAGTCATATACAAATTATAAAATAAGGGTATAGCTATTGTAAATGAAGTAGAGAGGAACCCATAAAATATCTACAAGGTTTCCTTTTATAGAGCTGGCATAACTCTGATTACATCATTAGAGTTCAAACCCCTCTAGGGTTGAGTTACAAAAAGAGAATAGATTAGAAGAAAAAATCTGACCTCTCCAAGTTGATCACCCCAAAGTGATAGATGAGAGTTAATATCTATGCAACCAGAAACAATAGATGAAACACCTCCTATCCTCATTATTTGTACTCTTTTGGCATGTGGAAATAATCTTGAGATATTTTTAATCATAAATGGTCATGGGACAATTGGAAGAATCAGATCAAGACCATATTGTAGTAATGGCACTATTTGAATGAATCGACAAAAGTAGATAGGTCATTGGATGTAGTTGGAAGCACATTAATGTTTCAATCTATTTGACCTTTATCGATGAGAGCTTCCTTGATGAGCCTTTTGTGCTATTTAGCGCTAAAAATGATTTCTTTGATCATTGGGGCAAGTTGCCCCACTAGCCAAGCTCCTGAATTGAGTGGACCAAGCCATGGTTGAAATCCATCAAACATTAGGGAAGCCGCAAGAAAATATTGCCGCTGACATAAGAGAAGGATAGAAGAAACCACAAAATGGAAAAAATTCACTATTTCACAAGGTTCCATTTTTCTCCTTGTGAAATGGAAAGATTTGGCTCACTTTGGTGGAACCTCCATTCATGTAAAACTTGAAGAGTGGCCTTTTCAGCAAGACCCAAAGATGTCTTGCCAAAAAAACCACCCATCACTTCCACCCAGACTACATATTGACAAGACTTTGTTGATGCCACCCTTTGGGGTGTTATGGCCCTTCAAAATGCCAATATTCTTTCCTACTAAAAGCTGAAGTTACTCCAATGGATCTTGTCAGTGAAATAAGGAACATGTTTCCCTGATATTGCTTTTCCAATCTGAAGAACATTTGGTTTAGAATTTTGGGGAAACCACAAACATATCTCCCCAAAATATAGTCCTAGACTCTTATAGAATCCCTCCATGCTTATTTCAATTAAACATGAGGAATGTTTCACCAAAATCCCCATCCTAGACAATTTCACTAGTTTAGCACAAAAGACCTACTCAACTAGAACCCTGTGATGGAAACTGATCTAGAGGGTTAATGGTGATAGAAAAGTCAACATTTTTGGTGACTTTTGTGACATAATTTCCTACTAAGTATTAAGAATAATATCCTAGCTATTCATTGGCCTTAGAGTCATCTTCTGATACAACCTTCAAAACTTTCTCTACAATTGTGTAACCTAGGAAAACATAAATTTATTTCCATTTCACCAAGAAATAGCTATGCTCATGCACTTATTGAAGTAGTTTCCCTTCCCGATCAATTTCTTATTTCTTTCATGCATCTAGGAAATTAGACAAAACAAGTATAACAAACATACTTCTACCTTTTGGAATATTCTTCCAAAATTAAGAACAAAAAAGTTCTCTAATATTGGAACATTATCATTATGAGCAAGAAAACCTGCTCATCCTTGTGATGATCTCCCTCATGCTCTGAAGCAAGCATGATTGGGGGTAACTTACTGATGTGTTGTAGAGCTAGATGCCTTATAGGAAATCCTTGTCATGTCATTGGATCAAAAAGATCAAACTTGACCTCACTGTTATGCTTTGCAAAATTTTTATCTTGCTGGTTCAAAAGTATGAAGGTATGGTTGGTAGTGCTTGGATTTCCTCTTTTTGCTGCAACTTATATTTTTCAATTATAGGAGACAGTGGCTCAAGACTAATGAAAGAGATGATGGCATCAAGTTATTCAATAAAATTATAATATTCATCAATCTCTTCCATATTTTCTATAATAATATGCATAGGTTGAAGGGAAAATCATGCATATTATCACACTCTTTCTCAAGGATAGGAATATCCTTGAAATCTCCTTGATTATTGTTTATGTCATGAGAGATCTCCTATTGTAGCAACCCATGTTGCACTTCTTTTTCTTGTAGAAAGTTAGATCTAGGAGATGATTTCTTGATGTCAATAAATGATGTTTCAAGTGTATACCAATCGATCTACCTCATGCTTTGTAAATTTACCATATCACAAAATCCTCCATGATGGGTTAAAGAAGCCATTAACTCCTTCTCTTGGACTATTTTCTCTACTGTGACATTATGCATAGGTTTGGGAGCAACCTTATGCATACTTATGTGTATATTCTCAAGGAAAGGGTTGTCCTTGGGATCTTCTAATTCTTCTTTTACAACAAGAGAGGGGATCTCTTTAAATAAGAGGATACAGTCCTCTACTTCATTTTTGGTCTCAATCTAGAGAGAGGTTTTTTCTTGTAAAACCTTCCAAATATCCTCTTACAGTAGTTCCTCTTTCCTCTCCTCTTGGAGATGAGCGGGCTCTAGGCTATACAATTAGATAGGGGGCTTTGAAGCTTGGAATGGAAAATTTGGGTAGAGGGTCTTCCTCTTATACAACTTCTTGCAAGATGTTGGGCTTTTCCTATTTGAAGCTAGTAAACTTGTGCCTAGGAGCCTCAACTACTTGGAATTGAGAAAGCTTAAGCTTCACTTCTTTATCTAACTCTACAACTAATCTTCTTGTAGTATCCTCATCAAACTTCCTTTGTTTTATTTCCTTCTCCTGGGACTCTTTGAGATAGGCCCAGTGAGACTTCTCCTCATGGTATCTTTTTTGGGCCTCTATACATATATGGTATACCTCGTACACCATCTCACAAAATTGTGTATCACATGCCCAATGCTCCTCAATTTCATACAAATCCTTGAACCAAATGACCATAAGGAGTAAAATATAAGCATATCCCCCATTATCTAGAATCAAATATAGATTATGAACATAATCAAAAGTTAGGCCCAGGTCTACAAAATCAAAGCCAAATTATCTATGAGGTCTAAGAGTTCTCTAACTCCCAGATTGGTTACAAGGATGTGGATTTGTTTTAAATATTGAGCAAGGAAACATAGGGAAACATTAGGTTGTAACCTTGATTGAGATAGAAAAAATGAGGGTGAAGGGGTATAATTCTCATGATATGCAGGAAAGTGAGAGACATCTCTAAGAAAGGGATCCATGTTAAAACAAATAGATAAATAATTTCATAGAAATACCTAAAAACATAAAAGATCAGATATGATCTACATAACAACACTGTTACTGCTTGAAACTAGTAGATTTTTCACTTGGAGTTTCCATCATGGTGTTTGAATGAAATGCCTCTAAAGGCTTCTAGCACTAAGAAAACCACCAAAATTCTCAATGATTGATAGCTTATATGGTCCACCAGGGGAGGTTCTAAGAACTTATTTGAATCTTCTTTTGCTTGCCCCACCGGGTATGCCAAAAATTATTGTAAAAAAATTATGCACCTAGGCTTAGGTGGTTTTTAATGACTCAAGTGACCTCTTGAAATACATAAAAAAAAACTCCAAGTGTGGGACTTGACAAGTGAGGTTGAATCTCTAGAAAAGGTTGGCTTCCTTTACAATTAGGATGCACCTAAACTACTGAATTTTGAGGGAAAAGGGAGAAGAATATGCTAAAAGGGAAAATAGGTGATGCACCAAATTGAATCTTGGATCTCTCTACCTAAGAATACACATAACACCAGTAAAATACCTAAATATATAGATCCTAACTCTAATATATTTTCTGAGGATATATGAAGGTTATAGCTTACCAGATGTTGCAAAGAAAATGAATTTTACAATACAACAACTACAATAATATCTAACATGATACATGAAATAGGAAAACTAAAAATGAACATTCATTATAGGGCATAGGAAATGAATGAGACAACAAAATGGTAAGAAAGGGTAAATCTAAGAATTTTATTACTACAAGGCATAAGAAAATTAAAAAATAAGGGCATAGCCACTGCACATGAGCCAGTAAAAGGACCCATAAAATATCTACAAGATTGCCTTTTATAGAGATGGAATAACTATGATTACATCATTATATTTCAAATCCCTCTAGGGTAGAGTTATAGAAATAGAATATATTAGAAGGAAAAAATTAATCTCTGCAAGTTGATCACTCCTAAGTGATAGATGGGAATTAATATCTCTACAACTAGAAATGATAGCTAGCACACTATCTATCCTCATGATTTTTACTTTGTTGGAATGTAGGAATGAGCTCAAGAGATTCTACAACCATAAATAGTCATGGGACTATTGGAAGAATCTGATCAAGACCATACTATAGTAATGTCACCATTTGAATGAGTCGACAAAAGTAGACAAATCACTAGATGTAGTTCAAAGAGTGTTAATATTTCAATTTGTTTGACCTTTATCATTGAGATCTTCCCTAATGAGCCTTTCATTCTCTTTGGCACTAAAAATTTCTACCTTGATCATTAGGGTAAGTTCCCACACTAACCAACCTCCTGAATTGAGTGTATTGAGCCATAGTTGAAAGCCATCGAACATCGGGGAAATTGTGAGAAAATCCCGTCGATGACATAAGAGAAGGATAGAAGAAATTTTGAAATGGAAAAATTTCATCATCTTGCAAGGTGCCATTGTGATCCTTGCAAAATAACAAGATTTGGATCACTTTTGAGGAACCTCTACTGATGTAAAAGTTGAAGAGAAACCTTTTTGGAAAGAACCAAAGTTGTCTTGCCAAAAAAATTTCCCATCACTGCCACCTAGACCACATATCAATAAGAATTTTTTGATGCCACCCATCAGGGTGACATGGCCCTTTAGAATGCCAATATTCCTTCCTACCGATAGTTGAAGCTACTCTAATGGATCTTATTGGTGAAATAAGGAACAGGTTTCCCCGATATCACTCTTCCAATTCAATGAACATTTGGTTTCTAATTTTTGGGAAACTATGGTCATATATCCCTGAAATCTTGTCCTAGACTCTTGTAGAAGCCCTACATGCTTATTTCATTAAAACATGAGAAATGTTTCCCTAAAATCCCTATCTTGGAGTATTTCACTAGTTTAGCTCTAGAAACTAACTCAACTAGAACCTTGTGATGGAAACTAACCTAGAGGGTTAATAGTGATAGAAAATTCAATAGGTATCTACTAACTTTGAGGTTAGTATGATTATATGATAACTCATGTATATCAATATTTATAGATAATGAATTGACATCATCCCCCAAACATAGAAGAACTATGATCACAATGGAATAAGATCACACAAGTGATACAAAAAAGATCCTTTTTTGGGTGACATTGTGGAGACCAGAAATAATGGTTTCTACCACTTTTCATCATCCCCAATCAGACAACACAAAGACAAATTTATTAACAATAACATGTACATGACATAGCATGTATATGAAATATAAAAGAGATGAGATACAAATAGAGGAATTCCATAATAGGTAAATTCTTGATCACCTTGCACCAACAAAGAAACAAATGCCATTTAAAGAAATATAAAAAAACATATAACAAGTGGATCATCATGGGGGAAGCACAACACAACACAACAAGAAAACACACAAAATAATCCACCATACAAGTGGAGCTAGTTAAGCATATCATCTACCCCTAGCCCCCCTCCCATCTTGGTCTTTACTATTTCAGGAAGGTGGAGAACATGCAAGAGGCAGAATGTTGAGCATGGTATGTGGAGCTATAAAAAGTTTTAAACAAGGACCATTCTCTAATGATGAGTCTCTTTGTATGTCACCATGAGATAGGGATAATTATTGTGTAGATCTAGCAAGTGAATCATGATTAACATTCATAAGACAATACATATCATTAAAATCACTAGCATTAACATCTTTTTCATTAACATAATTTGTATTATAAATATTTAAATCATCATCATCAAGAGTATATTCTTCATCCAAAATAATCACAAGAGAATCTCTAATATGAATATAATCACCATGCTTATTTAATTTTATTGTATTTAGATTAAATTCCTCCCTTGGGATATGCATAGGTTGTTCAAAGGGAACCACTGAATTTGAATGTGTCTTAGGGGAGGAGATGATTTGTAAAGAAATATCATGGGCCCTAGCATGCTATCTACAACAAAACTCATAGCTACAATAGTTAAGTTTAGTTTTGTTTGAGATTTAAGTAGGTCTAGGATCAATCAACATCAAGTCCATCTCTTTTTTAGGAGGAAGAATGAAAGGAACCACACTAGGTTGAGAGATAGCATCTACAAGACATTTTTAGGTTATAGGAGGTGAGATCAAAGCATAAATAGGAGGTAAAAAAGGTGTAGTAAGGAGTCCAAGTCTAAGGAAAGGAGACAAAACTAGATAATCACTAAGTTCACAAATCTTTTAGGTTTTGAATTTTTTATAAGAAAATAAAAAATGATCTTGGTGAATTTGAATTGCTTGAATCATGCTAGGCCAAAAGAATTAAAGGTCAAAGTTTCTTTGACTTCCTAAGGGTTGATAGAGACTATGCTTAATCATGATGATTTATCCATTATGGGGAAATTTAAAACACTTATGGATAGGAGAGACAATAGCTTTCATGGAAGTGATCCAAGGAAGGCCAAGTCTAACTTGAAATTGATTGAAAGTTGGGATGACATGTATATCTTCCTCATGTAGATTTCTTTATCCTCATCAATAGGAGAGACAATAGCTTTCATGGAAGTGATCCAAGGAAGGCCAAGTCTAACTTGAAACTGATCAAAAGTTGGGATGACATGTACATCTTCCTCATGACATGTTTCTTTATCCTCATCTGACATGTACATCTTCCTCATGTAGATTTCTCTGTTCTTCATCTCTTCCACCTTTCTTCAGATGTGTCAGTATAGTAACTTACAAGATAAGTACTGTCAAGCTAGTTGACATCAATGACAACATAAAACTGATTAAATCATCTTGCATTATCTAAACATCAACTCCTTAGTAATCTTGAATTACAGATTCTTCATTATGATTCCAAATCAATTATAGTTCATCAATCTCTCCCTTTGGCATTGATGGCAACTCAAGTAATATAAAATGTACCATACACATACCAAACATGTATTCTACAACTTTGTAAACAAATTTTGTAAGTTGAATAGACTTAATATGTTTAATCACTACGTTACTCAACATTTGTAAAGCTTTGATGCTTGTCATCAGATGTACTCCTTTCAGATCTCCTATTCCTGCTTCTGATTATCTCTCCTATAGATAGTTCTCATCGGTGCTGTTTCTCTCCCTTTGTTTATCTCTCTGTTTCATATTATTTATCTCTCCCTTTGACAACAATGCCAAAGAAACAAATAAACAAGTAGCTCTATCAGTAGCCAAATAACTCTTTGTTGTCCATCATCTTCTCTGTATCTCTGAATACTGATATCTCAATCTGTTCTAGTTTTTCAAACTTAATCACAACCTTGAACATAATTCAAAGTGTGAACTATGCTACATCAACATGAATGATCTTCTGACATAAGCAAGATAAAGCTACACATATCTAGAATTGGGAATTCTACACTAGACCTTATGGAGAATGGTTACATGGCTCCGCTCACTAGTCCTCTAACCCTTGATCAACTAAGAGACAAGCATGAGCATAATGTCACTATGATGGAACTTGTTGCTGCTTGTACCGATGCTGAATTTGAAGACATTAAGGGATGCACTACCACCAAAGCCATGTGGGATAAGATAAATCTAATATACAGTGGTGATTTGAATGTTAAGAGAGCCAGAGCAGAAAGTCTAAGAGGTCATTTTGATGATATGAGAATGAAAGAAGGTGAGAACATAGTACAGTATTCAAATAGAATGAAAGAAGTAGTACATGCTATTAGAGCATCTGATGGAGTGATTGATGATGAAACAGTTATAAGCAAAATTCTCAGAACTTTGTTGCTAGTTTGTGTGATCAGGATCTCTGCAATTCATGAAACAAGGGCTACATCCAATCTTACCCTTGACACACTGATCGGTAAGCTTACTACCTTTGAATTAAACAAATTTGATAACAGTATTTTTCCTTCTATTGAATCCACTTTCATGTCTTCTTTGAAGATTAGTAAGTCTAGCAAGAAAAATAAGAATGATGACAGTGATAGCAATACCGATGATGAACTTGATGAGCTTGAAGCTCTTATGGCCAGAAGATTACCCAAAGGAAAAGGAAGATATATAGATAAGTTACCTTTGGCATGTTTTAATTGTAAAGAGGTTGGCCACATTGTTGCTAGATGTCCATAGAAGAAAGATAATGATAGATCTAAAGACCAATTGGAAGGAAGCTATGGGAGAAGAGTCAACAGAGGATACCGATACAACAAAAGATATGACCAAGATAGTTATGATAAAGGAAAGAAGGTATGTTACATTGCCGAAGATATGGAATCTAAATCTAACACTGATGATGATATAGAAGTAGTATTTGTTGCTATGAAAGATGATTCAAAGGAAGAAGAGAAACATGAAGAGACAACACTAATCTCTAGACTAGACAAAAATGATACATGGATCATAGACAATGGCTACACACATCATATGACTAGTGATGTAGAGAAATTTGATCAAATTGTTGAATACAATGGAGGATCTATGAGAATGGGCAACAATGCACCTTGTATGGTAAGAGGTAAAGGTTCATTGATGAT
The DNA here is from genome assembly GCA_027943335.1 of Chamaecyparis obtusa. NCBI lineage: Eukaryota > Viridiplantae > Streptophyta > Pinopsida > Cupressales > Cupressaceae > Chamaecyparis > Chamaecyparis obtusa. Next base: position 236,510 of record BSBK01004674.1, read on the forward strand.
CAATGATAGAATTAAATGTGAAAATGCATACTGGGTAGATGGACTGAACTATAACTTGTTAAGTGTGGCACAGTTGAACAATTCAGGCCACCGACTTGCTTTTGAGAGAAAAAAGGTGAAAATCTATGATGGTGGAGGAAGACTTGTTAGAACTGGTATACAATCTAGAGGTAACCTATTTTATCTTGATATGGATTAGTCTTCTTGTTTATTAATGAGGAATGAAGATGCATGGTTGTGGCACAAAAGATTATGTCATGTGAATTTTGATAACATGATCAAGATTAGTAGAAAGAGAAGAGTTAGAGGATTGCCTAACTTGTCAAAACCTAATCATGCTATGTGCCATGAATGTCAAAAAGGTAAGATGACTAAGTCTAGTTTCAAAAGAAAAGATTACTCAACAAAGAAGATACTTGAGTTGGTTCATACCGACTTGTGTGGTCCTATGAGAACTCAGAGTTGTTCTGGTGATAGATACTTTATTCTTTTTGTTGATGACTATACTAGACTAATGACTGTTATGTTCTTGAAGGAGAAATTTGAAGCTTTTAAAATGTTCAAGTGGTATAAAGCTAAGGTAGAGAAACAAACTAGAGAAGAAATTAAATTCTTAAGATCTGATAAAGGAGGTGAATTTATCTCTGATGAATTTACTAATTTTTGTAATGAGCATGGAATTAAAAGATAGGTCTCTACACCAAGGACACCTCAGCAAAATGGCATTGTTGAAAGAAGGATAGATCAATTGTTGATTGTGCTAGAACACTAATGATATAGAAGAATGTCACTCAGACATATTGGAGGGAAGCTGCTAGTATAGTTGTATATGTTCTTAACCAAGTACAACTGAAGAAGGACTCCAACCGAACACCTTATGAGCTATGGTTTGGACACAACCTACTGTAAGTTATTTCAAAATTTTTGGAAGCAAATGCTTTATCTTGAAAGATGAAAGAAATGGTAAATTTGATTCTAAAGGAGATGAAGGAATATTCTTAGGATATTCTACCAAGAGCAAAGCATATAAATGTTTGAATAAGGTTACAAATAAGATTATTGAAAGTAATAATGTTCATGTTGATAAGTTTGATGACAAGAACATCAAGGATAGTAGAAAGGAACTAGAATTCTACAGTAGATTCACTTACATTGAACTTCCTGAGTATCAACCGAAATCAAAACCTATGATAACTGGTCCGTAGGCAAACAATGCTGAACAAGAGGAAGAGGAAACCGATGAACAAAATGAAGCTGCTGAGCAAGCTGGTGAACTTGAACAAGATGAACGAGAAAGAAGAGATAGAATACTAGCTAGATTTGTCAGGAGACATCATCCTGAGACACAAATTATTGGAGACAAACAAGCTAGAATGAAAACTAGGAGCAAAACAAGACAAGGTACATGCTTAGTCTGTGAACTTGAACTGAAAACTATGAAAGTTGCATTGGAAAATGAGGAATGGATTAATGCAATGACCGATGAAATTGAGAAAATAGAGAAGAACAAAACTTGGAGTTTAGTACCCCGACCAAAGGACAAAAATGTTATCGGTACTAAATGGATATTAAGAAATAAGCTGAATGAAAATGGAGAAGTTACAAGAAATAAAGCCAGATTAGTATGCAAGGGATATGAATAGGAAGAAGGCATTGACTATGGTGAAACATTTGTACCTATTGCTAGATTAGGAGTCAGAATGCTACTTGCATATGCTGCACACAAGAAATTCAAAGTTTATCAAATGGATGTGAAGTCAGCATTTTTGAATGGTATACTTGAAGAAGAAGTCTACATAGAACAACCGGAAGGATTTGTTGATCCAGACAATAGAGACATGGTATGTAGATTACACAAACCTTTGTATGGTTTGAAGCAAGCACCAAGAGCATGGTATGAAAGACTGCATACTTACTTGCTAAGTATTGGATTTGTTAGAACAAGTGAAAACAACAATCTATATATGAAAGGTAATACTGATGACACTATTCTTATTGCTGAAATATTTGTGGATGATATTATTTTTGGAGGACAAGATCATGTATGCAAAGCCTTTGTTAATGAAATGCAAAAAGAATTTGAAATGTCTATGTTTAGAGAGATTAAATTCTTTCTAGGACTACAAGTGATTCAACAGAGTGATGGGATATTCATCACATAATCTAAGTACATAAAGTAAGTATTGAAGACATTTGGCATGGAAGATGCTAAACCTATGGGAACACCGATGGCTACTGGATGCAAATTGCCAAAGGAGGATGAAACTACAGAGGTAAACTAGACACTTTACCAATCCATGATTGGTAAAATAAAGTATTTAGTTCATAGTAGACCAGATATAGCACATGATATGGGAATTATTGCAAGGTTTTCTGCTAACCCTAGAGAGTCACACATGATAGCTACTAAAAGAATCTTAAGATACTTGAAAAAGATAGAAGATTATGGCATTTGGTATCCGAAGGAAGGAAAGTTTGAACTGAAGGTTTATACCGATGCTGATTGGGCTGGAAATGTGGATGACAGAAAAAGCACCACCGGAGGAGCATTTTTCTTTGGTGAAAGACTTGTAACCTAGACAAGTAAAAAGTAAGCTTGTATCTCTTAGTCCATAGCCAAAGTAGAGTATGTTGCTACTGCTACAAATTGCTCGAACATTGCATACATCAAGAAAGTGTTTGAAGGAATGAATGAGGTAATCATTGACCCGATGATTATATACTGTGACAACACCAATGCTATTAACATTTCAAAGAATCCTTTGATGCACTCTAAAACAAAGCATATATCTATTAAGTATCATTACTTAAGAGAACAAGTGCAAGAGAAGCAAGTGAAGTTAGAATTTGTTACATCTAAAGAATAACTTGCAGATATCTTTACAAAGCCTCTACCAAAGGACACATTTGAATACTTGAGGACTAGACTTGGGGTCCGTCCCCTATCTATTGGTCACTAAGGTGATCTTGATGTTGCATCAGCCTACTTATGTTAGAAGATCATTCATGTTGATGCAACATAGTTCACGCTTTGAATCATGTTCAAGGTTGTGATTAAGTTTGAAAAACTAGAATAGATTGAGATATCAGTATTCAGAGATACAGAGAAGATGATGGACAACAAAGAGTTACTTGGCTACTGACAGAGCTACTTGTTTATTTGTTTCTTTGGCATTGTTGTCAAAGGGAGAGATAAATAATATGAAACAGAGAGATAAACAAAGGGAGAGAAACAACACCGATGAGAACTATCTGCAGGAGAGACAATTAGAAGCAGGAACAAGAGATCTGAAAGGAGTACATCTGATGACAAGCATCAAAGCTTTACAAATGTTGAGTAACGTAGTGATTAAACATATTAAGTCTATTTGACTTACAACATTTGATTGCAGAGTTGTAGAATACATGTTTGGTATGTGTATGGTACATTTTATATTACTTGAGTTGCCATCAATGCCAAAGGGAGAGATTGATTAACTACAACTAATTTGGAATCAGAATGAAGAATCTATAATTCAAGATTACTAAGTTGATGTTTAGATAATGCAAGATGATTTAATCAGTTTTATGTTATCATTGATGTCAACAAGCTTGACAGTACTTATCTTGTAAGTTACTATACCAACACATCTGAAGAAAGGTGGAAGAGATGAAGAATAGAGAAATCTACATGAGGAAGATGTACATGTCAGATGAGGATAAAGAATACACTGAGTAACTTATTGATGAGTCTATGACTTGATGGAATCAACTTCACTATGTTGCATTCATCTATAATGAAGAATAGAGCTGAAAGACACAAAGTAGTGTTGTCGGTAAACTAAAGCATTTCAGTATACATTGACGGAGTGTAGTGTATATCGAGCATAGTCTTAACTAAGCATGTGTTCATCGATGCATTTATTTGTTAACCGACAAGAACATAATAGAATTAAATGATCAGTTTAGCTAATAAAGTGATGAGCTGGAAAGTGTATGATCACGAGGTAACATATAAGGTTTGTTATGAAGATCAACAGCTAACATAAATCAAAAGGATCTGATGGAGCAGATTGAAATGTGTTATTGACACATCAGCCAAGGAAGCCTAAAGTGGCAAAATCTATGGAGATGATTAAGCGGCAAAATCCAATAGATAGGAAGAAATTGATTTACTCATCTATATAAGAGACTAGGGTTTCATTATGAAACACATGTTGAAAGAAGAAGAAACTGCAGAATTATCACATGAAGAAGTTTTATGCATTTCTGATCATACTGGTTATTGAGAACCGAGCTGTAGAACAGTTACCAAGCTACAAAGAGAAATTATTGACAGACAGTAAGTTAACACAATATTGAATCTGAAGTGATATATTGATTAGGAGGATTTGAATGAGCAAAATAGTGATCTGTAATCTACAATTGAAGTTGTATTAAGGCATATCAACTACTGTTACATATTTAACCATTGCACATAGTCAAATCTCTTAACCGAGTGGACTTAGAAAGTCTTATGATGTATCATTCATTAGAGAGAACATTGTTATCCTATCAACCCCAGAGTGACTGTTGGTTGGATGATAACTTCTAGTCTAAAATCCTCTAACAAGGTCACACCTGATAGTGTGTTTGTAACCTTTAACAAGGTTGTGTCTTCACCGACCTCACTTCAGAAGAGTGAAAAATTTTGGGTTGCCAATCCCAGGTGGTTTTTCCCTTCACAGGGTTTCCACGTTAAATCTCTTGGGTTATGTGTTGATTGTGATATCTGTTTGTTATCATACTTTGCATATTACATGTTATATTTGATCGGTAAATACTATAAGTCTAGAATTGAAAATCGGTAAAAGCACAGACAGTGAAAGTAATTTTGTTTATCAAGTAGCAGGAATTGAAGTATTTGTTTTGAATTATACATTTTGATTTGGGACAACGTTTAACTGATTCACCCACCTCTCAGTTATTCCAACAATGGATAGGAGAGACAATAGCTTTCATGGAAGTGATCCAAGGAAGGCCAAGTCTAACTTGAAACTAATCGAAAGTTGGGATGACAATAAAGGTAACATCTAAGGATTTATTACCAATTTCGATGGGAAAGGTAATGGAACCATGGGTAGGAAAAGTGAAAACATAGAAAAATTTAATCATGACATCTAATTAATCATAGGAGTCATGATGGAGATGTGCTATGAAAATATGTTCTTTAGTTATAACATTCACCATATAAGTAGGATCTATAAGGACTCCATAAGAGGGAAGACCATTAATCTTTGTAGAAATATAAAGAGGACCATCAAGTTTCCTAATAGTCTTATTAGGATCAAATTTAATGAAAATATTAGGTTTAGGTTGGGTTTGATCAATCAGGTTGACAATATTGTTGGCCTTGGTACACACATCATCATATTTCACAATAGTAGGAGGATCAACAACATTGGTGGAAGAAGATGGAAAGGAATGAGTAGAATCAATGCTATTAGTAGAATGAGAAGATAAGGGATTGTGATAGATTTATACTTTTTGGTTGGAAGGGACAACACATTTATTTCCCTGATCATTAATACCTCAACATATATAGCATTAGAATCAATAAAGTCTTGGACAATAGATTTCAAATGGAAATATATTTTAGTATCATGACCAAATTGATAATGATATTGATAAAAAGATTTGCAATCAAAGGATTTGGATGTTTTTTTAGAAGGATCAATTGGTTTAATAAGAGGAAGTATTAAAAAATATCATTAATCAACTTCAACATGAAATTATACATCAGAAAGAGGTGTAAAATTATAAGAAGGTTTAAAAATAGATGACAAATGAGTCACACCTTTGGATGTTTCTCCCACTTGTGTATCAATTTTGTTTGATTAATTGTTGATCTTGATAAAGCCCTTAGGTTTTTTAAACTTTTGGAATGGTTGAAATGAGAAATCACTCTTATGAATCAAAGCCATTGGAAGAGTTATCTCAAATTGAATCACTTGAAGTTGATAATTATGAAGCACTATATGTAATTGAGTAAAGGAAGAGAACTAAACAAGACAAATCTTATCTCTAATGTATTTTTATAAATTAGAAATGAAAATATGTTGAACATCCATATCAACCACGAGATAGGAAATATGAGCATGAAAATGTTTGAATATACCAATTAAATTAGTCATATTTTCTTTAACACCTTGTTTACAATGCATTAAATCAATCAAATAAATCTTAGGACCAATATTGTTTTAAATTTTTTGAATGAGATCATTATAAATATTTTGAAAATAATCAAGAGAATGAGGAAACAAAGAACAATACCATTGCAAGACCTTATCTCTAAATGTTCTAGTAAAGAGTTTATCCATGAGTTTATGATCATGAGAGAAATCACTACATAATGTTTGAAATATTTTCACATGATTCAAGGGATCACCTTTTTCATTATAAGTCCCCAAATGAGGCATTTCTAGTCATTGAGGGATAACTACATGAATGGTGTCTAAGGAAAAAGGGCTAGCAATATCACAAGTGGGAATATTAAATTTGGATTGAGTCACGAAGGCAATTTTTGTTGTATGGATGACACAATTTGAGTGAGACTATTGATAGTGGATTTGGTAGAAATATTGGTATATAAAATATGTGAAAGGTTTGGAATATTATGGGAAATAAAAATTAGCATTTGAGTACGAAATTGGAACATTGTTGTAAGTAGGCATGGATGATGGTTGGGATATACATAGAACACTTGTAGGAGGAGGAATGATAGGATTAGGAATACTTCCAAGACTAAGATGTATAGGATTAAAGTTGGAGATAAATATAGTCATGATAGGTGGAAAATATGTAGAAACACTAGGTAATGAAGTAATAATAGGAATATAAGTCTCAACACTATTGTGACGTTGAGTTAAACTAGGGTTTTGAGTACATTGTTTAGGAAATATTACATTATCTTAAATAATATGGAAAATAGAACACAACAAATCATTACTATTCTCATCATTGTGAATAGCCTTCCTTAGTGAAGATATGGATTCCATATTAGAATTTTCTTAACCTAACCATTGCTCAAATGTATCAAAATCATGGGAAACATTTTGCACTTGGGTAGAAGAAACTTGTAAGGTCTCATATTCATCATTAAAAGAGTGAGAATATAGATTCTCAAAAATAGTGTGAATTTCATTAGGAGGCATGGTGATATCATCAACATTCCTAGGAAACATAGAGGATTTGGGATCAAAAGAACCTATAAGTATTTGGCTTCTTCTTTCCAAAATACTATAGGTAAGACTCAATGTAATGAAAATCATGCACAAGGAAAAGAAAGAGATATTTTTAACAAATGCATGTAGAAAATTTGAGATAAATATGCAAACACTCATTAAATTTATGCAATGTAAATATAATTAAGGTACATAATTATGCATGAAACCTAATGAAGAGAACATTTGATCATCAAATAAAAAGTGGAAATGTCATGAGTTAGGATCACCAAAATGTATAATGAAGGTGAACCTATAAACAAGGAATACAAAGGATATCTAAACACAAGGATAAAAATTGAAATGTTATGAGTCAAGTTTACCAAAATGTAAAATAAAGAAAAGGGTAATTAGGAAAAAAATAGGGATTCTTGAGTGGCTCCCTAGTGCAACACCTAACCAATTCTTTTTATTCCACAACCAGAAGGAAGATGATCCACCAACTCAAGTAGGACTTAAACGCTAAGTGGGTGCAATGATCCTTCATTTTTTGGTGCAAAAGTGTTGAATTTACTAGGAAAATGATTTAATAATGCAATATAGTGGAAAAAGTAGGGAAAAATGATAATTTGTAGAATATACAAACTGATAGAAAACCAACAGCTCCACACAGGTACCAGAAATAAAAACTAGAGAAAATTATTGACCTGTGATTTAAATTTGATGTTGTTTTCTATGGAAGAGGGTGCCCAAGACATCCTTTTCCTATAAAGAGGGTGATTAGGGCATCCTATTCCCATACTTTTAACTAAACTTAGTTGTAGAATATCTTCTGAGTCCTGTACTTTCTAAATTTGAAACCATGTAAACACCACCTATTCCTCTACATAGAAAAGTGGGGAAAATGTTGTGTAGAAAGGGGTTTAAATAATTCAAATCCTGATTGAGGAATCAACCTTAAAATAGAAATTAAATTACTTGAAAGGAAAGTATTTGAATTTCCTCACCATGGAACCCATGAGGATGACATCTAAACTAACTAAATGACTTGTCAATAATTTTCTTAAGTACAAGTGATTTTTAATCTACAAGTTATGATATCTTTTACAAATTAGGATTACAAAAATAACATAATTTAATATTTCACAATTACATTATCGAGATCCAAAAGTGATATTAACTTTTATCTATAACCTATGTCCTACAAGGTTCCCTAATGATGCTACTTAAGCAACATAAGTACAACATCATCCAGTTAACTATCTAACATCATAAAAATTCTTGTTTCCTTTATCCAAAAATATTACTACTATCCTTAGGTTCATTATAACACCAATAGTAAATGTTTATATATTTATTTCCATCACAATAGCCATAACATTTAAAATCCAAACAATAATCATATATATATATATATATATATATATATATATATATATATATATATATATATATATATATATATATATATATATATATATATATACACATATATATATATATATATACATATATATATATATATATATATATATATACATATATATATATATATACATATATATATATATATATATATATACATATATATATATGTATATATATATATATATATATATATGTATATGTATATATATATATATATATGTATATATATATATATATGTATATATATATATATATATAATGACATCTAACTTAACCCATTTATAACATGATCAAATGTTACATTGTGATCAATAAATATATCTCAAATGTAATCACAACTACCTATTACAAGATTGTATCATCATGAATATGATTACGTCGATCCTCCTCATTGACTAACCAAATATATAGTCAAGTACAAATTTACATGATACATGAAATGGTACAAATAAAGAGCACTCCATGAAACAATAACAACAATCCATCAAACAAGACCCATCCAACTCACAAACAAGTTCACTAGAACTTGATGGAAGAAGAATTACTACCACTCGACCATGTGGAACCCTGAGGCACAAAAAGCCCACCAACAAGAAACTAAAATAGGAATGGGGATCAAACAAAACTCTAAAGAATTTAAAATAATAAAATGAACTCATAAACTAAATGCAAAGGATCACAAAATAAATAACCAAAATACCAAATACCAACAAACAATTACTAGAAGCAAACACACATTTAATGGATAAAACCTAGAATGCATGCAAAAAGAGTGTCATCACATAGCCTCCATCTCGAGTTACCTCAAACTAGTCTCTCTGGACCCCAAACCCCCAAGTGAGACTCATGTAGAACTAGCCAATCCTTTTGTGAAGATAAGTCTAATCTTGTCAGCTCACTACATCCCATAGATGGAAAAGAATCATCCCATTCCCATCCTTAGTCTATACTAGTACTCAAGGCATGGGTGAGGCATCCATATTTATTTTATTTAATATTATCCCAACTTTATTTATTAAGTTATCACTTGATTACAACTACTAAAGGATTATCCTAGAATGGTCACTTTAGGGCCTTAGACCCCCATTGGAAGCCAGTTCCTCACAATGCACCTAGATATCCTATGCCTAATTCTAAAAAAAATAATCACAAGAATATAATCACATAATGAAAATATGAATCATATCAGTATGCACCTATTACACCATACAATATTAGTGATACTAATTCATGAACTATTTTACAAAGCCTCTCTTATAGGAATGTCCCAAATCCCAAATCAAGAAACATATTCAAATGCATTTCAATACGTGATCATATCACCATGAAACATAATGGTAAATAAGAATCATATCTACAAATTTTGATACAATATAATGAAACATAACTAAACCAATCTTACACCACTAGCATCCAAACATATGAATCACACCACCACCATTAATCTAATCATTCAAACTCAAATGACTGATTAAAAAAGTATAAGCCAGTCATGATAAAATCAACCAAAAATTTAACTAGCCTTTCTCATAGGTAGTCCTAAACCCTATACAATAAGCTCAATTGAAATATCTAAAAAAAAATACTTGGGACATGATGCATTTAATCCACAACCCATGTAAATCTAATAATGAAAACCACATAAAAATTGATAAAATGGAAGACATTTAAGTCCTAAGCCTCTCGTATACCTCTACAAATCAAACAAGTCAAATTTGATAAAATAGGTAAGCTACACAACTAAACATTCATTCAATGCAATTTTATGAATTCTACAATACAAGTTTATTAATTCTTCAATGCAACTATATGATTCATTAAGCACAATTGACTAGTGAAAATAGAGCATTCAATGCAACTGCCTGACATGCTTAGGTTGAAAATGGAGCTTTAATCTAGACTTGAAAATGAAATCAAAAAAATACCTAATTGAAATATTATTGAGAACATTCTATAATCCCAATAAAAAAGACCCTAACATTCAGGAAAGGAAACCCAATAACGAAAATATAAAATGCAGACCACTAGAAGAAAAGGAAAGGAAGAAAGATAAACACATCAACATTAGAACACATCTTCTAGATTAAAAATAATTCTTTCGACACTTAAAATACAGATTCTAAATAGTATCTAAATCATAGAACCATTCTCAAAAACCAATTGGAGACATTATGTACCAAATTACAAAAATAAGTTTATAGAAAAATAGGAATAAGTAAGGTAAAAACAACATAAATGAAATAATACTTTTCAATCTTTAATACTTCACAAAGAGAAGATTCTTTCTAGTATTTTAAATACAAAAACATTTGTAAAACCATTTATAAATAATATTTACCAAAATCAGTAAGGGATTTAAGTACCTGCCTTAAGCATGGGAATTCCAAATGAAGAAAAAAGAAGAGAAGATGTAGAAATCCAATGCCAAACTTGATGCGCAACAACAACCTCTTTCTCAATCCACAAAAATATCAATCCAAAATGTTCTTCAACAATTTCACAAAGAAAAATCTCTCAAACCCTTAAAAAGAACAACTCCCTTCAACATTAAATCACGTCTTTTATAATAAAATTTGCAAAGCTTCTCTAAAAAATCTTCCAAAAATGAACAAAAAAACCTCCATTTATCAAAAATATCTTAAGAAGGAATTTCTAAAAAGAACTTCCCAAAAACTTCCTCAAAACTTGCATTGAGAAGAAGATAAAGCTTTCTTCAAAAATCCCTAAAAGATAAAAACACAACTATTAAATAGAATTTTCAAAAATAAAATTTCCCAAAAGACAAATATTTCCCTCACAACTAAAACATAAAGTTTTGAAAATAATTAAAAAATAATTAATCCTCAAAATTTTCAAAAAGTAAAAGGACAAAACATCACATAGAAATTTCAAAACTAAATTCCCAAATATAAATACTTTCTCTCACAACAAAATATGGATTTAGAAATAAATTAAAAATTCATAATTTAAGATTTGTTAATAAAATAAAATTAAAATACATAATTAATTTCTACCGCAAAAATATTTAAAAAACCACCATAAAACAATAAAACATAATATTAAATTAGCAACCCCAAGCTAATAGCTTAAAAATAATTAAATACTTTCCACCCACATAAATATGAATTAAATCAAATACAACTCAAAAATAATATCCATCCATGATTTAAATTTAAAAGCATAAATATTCTCTCAAGAATTATTTATTTAATAATATAATTATGCACATATAAGAATATAAATATCCCTTAATAGTAATAACGATAATAATTAATGTTCTTTATTATAAATAATATTACTTTTTATATTAAAGATCGAGAGTTCAAAGAGTCAAAACAACAATACAAGGGAGGCTATGCCTCAACCCACCAACCACTAGAAATAACTAGAGAACCACTAAGTCAACAAAATTTTAAGTAAGTACATATTTTGAACAAAGAGAAAGAGTATGTAGCAAAACACATGAAAAAAGGAACTCCAAAAAGAATAGGGGAGGAGTCTCCTAATGAAGAACATCATCAAGATTCTCAATCCAAGTGGTCCAGCCTAGAGAGCCCTCCATCCAAACCACCTTCTTCCACTCCAAGATCTGGGTAAACATTTCAAGTTTATCAAAACTGGGGCCTTTGTTATCTCTGATGTCCTGAAACAGCTTCTCAAGCACCTCATCGAACGCAGTCCGGTTGTTCACAATGCTGGCCCATTCAAAACCATCCTTGCAAATAAATAATATTACTTGTAAATGATTATATAATTTATTTTTAATAAAATATAATAATCTAAATTACATTATAAAAGAGTATTTAATATTCAAAATAATATTATTGATTAAATATAATTAATTAAAACATGACTTAACCATCATAGGTTAATCAAGGATAAAGGCATCATTAAACACAACTAAACTAGTCACATCAACACCCTCAACCAAATCAAGATTCAAGAAAAAAAGATAATTAATATTAAAAAGATAACATTAATTAAAACATTATCACAATAATTAATCATTACTATAAATATAACACTTAGGCTAATATTAATAATCAAACACATCAAATAAATTTAAGATATAATAAATCCACAATGTCAATAATACTAAAAGAAATATCTGTATATGCGAAAAATGGTTCAAGCTTGCTAGTCTGTGTTATCATTTTTTGCATTACAATTGAAACTTTGTTTTGCATTCTAATTATTCCTGTATGTTGCACATATGGTTTTCACTATATATCAACATTGTGTCTTTCGTCGTCGATGGGACATTGAAAACTGTTTAATTGATTACTAACATTTCTCTCTTCTTGTATCACAACCTTGATCTCTTTGGCCAAATCGATCAAGTTTGAATTTGTTAGAATTAATCTTTCCTTGGTGTTTTATTATAAACCAAGGTATTTTATTTTCCTATGTAAGTAGGAGATTCCTTTAGAATCCCTACATGTTATTTTGTCCTCTTCTTCCATGTGTGAGGACATATTTTATTTTTTGTATTTTCTTTTTCTTAGATTCCTCCTTAAGAGGAAATAGCACAAGTGGCACACACATTATGAATGTGGCTCGCATGCACATGGGAGTTACATTCAACTCCTTTCTTCTCATCTCTACATATGAGATGCTTCTTTTCTCATTCTTGTCATTCACTTGCAACACTTAGTTTCTCATTCTCATTCTCATTCTCTTGAAGCATTGTATGAGCATTTTGCTCTCATTCTATTTCTCTCTCTCTCTCTCTCTCTTAGGCTTTTTGGCCCATTCATAATAATATCACGGGGTTTTTTTTATGCTTTTCCCCCTTCAAAAACATTGTCTCATTGTATGGTGAATGCTTCTAGATTAAGTTTATCTCATGGTATGCATTTCCTCACACTTTTCTCATTAGATTAAACTAGATCTTTTGCTCTTTCTTATCATTTCTTACAGAATTACCAATCCTAAACATTCCCAAACATTCCTAAAATGATCCTAATTTATCCTAAACCATATCAAATCTTCCTGAATCGGCCCAAATTAGTCTTAGTATCTTCCTAATTAGTCCAAGATCATTTCAAACACATTCAATCATTCTCAAGTCAATTCTAGGGCATTGTCAAAGATCATCAATGCCTAATAAATTCACTATCAAATCAACCTAACCTTGTCAAATCCTTCTCAATATTATCCTTATCAATTCAATACCAAATTAGTCCATATCTTATCAATCCCGTCATCACTAGTTCATTTAATGGCATTGCCACAGATCATCAATGCTATTTCCAATCAACCTTATCAATCAATTTCAAACCAATCAATTCGAGTGCATTGTCAAAGATCATCGATGCCTCATCATCATCAACCTGATCTGAGTTAATTTAATAACATTATCAAAGTTCATCAATGTTGTTTTCAGATCCTCATCATCGATCTCTTTTCATCATTATTCGAGCGCATTGTCAAAGTTCACCAATGCCTTGTAATCATTGGGATTATTTTCTAATCATCATCAAGATCATCAAATTTGATTCAATTTCATGTCCACATCATCAATTCAGTTGATCATTACTTAATTTCTCTTCTAGATGTAGATAGTCCACACTCTATCCCTAGGTCTTAATCATTTAATCATACGAATATCCCCTTTTACTAATTCTCCCAATTAATTAATTTCATATTAATTAATTATCACCCTTTCATGAATTAAGGGATTTTGTAATGCCTATTTTTACTATTTTCCATTTGGAGGGAAAAAATAAATTCAAATATTCAAAATTCTTCTCCTACTAATTTTCCTCGATCTCCTTAATTTGTGCTTCATGGTTTCCTATTAATTTACCTCCAAATTCTTACCTTATTCCCTACCCCTTTTCCCTCAATTTGTGCTTCTAAATTGCTTGCTAATTAGCTTCATCTTTCTTCTTCCATATTTCCCCTAATTGTGCATTGATTTGTGCATGCTAATTTGTGCACCAATTTGTCATAATTATGACAATCCTTCCAAGTTGCACACTTGTTTCCATTTCTTCATTTTGGCTCCTAATATCTATAAATTGAGTCCAATTTTCCTTCAACAATTAACTATAAATACCCAAAAATAGACACACTTGTGGATTCACATTTAGTCACTAATTATTCTTCTATTAGTTAATGATTATTTAATCATTTATTAATCATCTTATTTTCCTCTAAAATTCCAATCAATTAATCATCTCTCTAATATTAATTAAATAATTAAGTTTACTTAATTAATTACCTTTAATTAATTGATCTTTATTAGTTAATTGAATTCAATTTCCTATTTCCCATGATTTGAATTTAATTATTCAAATTAGCTAATAATTCTTCCAAATTAAATTAATTGACCAAATTAATTTAATTTCACATCAATTCTAATTAATTTCATTTCTAATCAATTTCTTTCTAATTTCATCTTCCTCTTTAATTGAATTTTTAATTCAATTAAATCTTCCAAAAAAATAAAAAATATGAGGCAGTTATAATTTCTAAAAAATTCAAAATCCTCATAAAATGAGAAATTTTTTTTTCTAAAAAATTAAATCATTTTAAATAAAAAATAATTCTTTTCTCAAAATTCAATTTTGGAAACTCTTATCTTTCAAAAAAATTTAAAAATCCTATCTTTATCTTTTTCTTTATTTCCTAAATAACTCTCCGCTTTTTTGAGTTAAATTGGAATTAAATCTTTTATTCTGGAAAGTTACCCAAATCTTTTCAATTCTTAATTATCTCATTCATTCAATCTGTTTTTCTAAAATCACTCATGATCGTCCATTCAAGTCATAATTTCTATATAAGAAACCTCCATCTCTCATATTTTCATCACAAAAATTTATGCATCAAACCTTTGTCAGTTTATCATCACAATCATTAGCAAATCAAGTATTTGATCATATTTCTTGGAGCTCGGAGTCAAGGTGCTACTAGATTCATAGCTAAGCGCCACACCTCAACCAAGAAAAGAGAAGCAATAGAAGGGTGGGTTATTCAACTGGTTTGCATGTTTATGATTATGTTTGTTTCCAGTTGTTTATGCCTCTTATTTTGTTGTTAATAGGCTCGTATTTAGTAGTTGTTTGATTTCATTTATTGGATCGATTAGTGCTACTAAATATATTTTTTGAGTGTGAAGATTTAGGCCTATAAATTTTGGTAAACCCGATGTGAACGAACAACCCAACAATGCTACTAATGTGATAGATTTGTCTCCCATATTTGTATGTAGGTTTTCTTTGCTGATATCTTGTTACCTGTAGGGTTTTCAAAGATTTAGTCATATCTCCTAAATGGATTAGAATTTTCTAATGAAATATTTATGGCAGTTTTGAGATGGAATCAAGAGGCTACAGTCGTAAAATTAGAATTTTTTGATCATTTTTGTGTGATTTATAATTGTTTTATGATATTTCATTAAAAAATAATTTTGGGTGCAAATAAACAAATTTTTTTGAAAAATTTACATTTCTAGAAAGCTCTCAAGAATATAAATAGGGTTTGTTCTTTGTATTTTCAATTTTGATAACAGATAATGGCCAAAATAAATAGATCTTTCAATTCTAGCATGTTTTCATAAATCAGGTCCTGAGGACACAAATGGAGGAATTTTTTAAAAATTATTACATTTTTGGAAAGCTCATTGATTTTTACTAGAGGTTACTTCTCTACATTTATGCTTTTTTAGACCATAAACATATCTAAAAATTAGATTTTATGACTAGGTCAAAAGCAAAAAAACAATCAAGGTGCATTTGTTCCAATTTCAATTGATTTGTATGCTCATCCTTGATTTGCTAAACATATAAATTTTATTTTACCTTGGATATTTTTTGTTGGACTAATGTGTGTGGTAGCTACTGCAAATGCTTAGGAGTTGGAATGATCGCCACTAGGTGAGTATAAAAAAAAATGCAAAAATAAAAATTAAAAAATGCACCTAGCCTTTGCTAGCTTTGAATAAGGTAAGCCTTATCCCTTTGCATTTTTCTTAAATTGTGGCATTCAAAGTTCAACATCTAGCTTAATTAGAAATCCTATTATTGTTTGATAAATTTTGGTATTAAGCCTATGCTCTTCACTTTCATAGCGAATCAGAATGCCAAATATGCCAAAATGGATCAACAGAAAGAAAGGCTAAAAGAATGAACAAACACTAAAATTTAAGCCTTTTTGTTTGTGGATAAAAGTATTAGGCCTATGATCTTCACTTTCATAGTGAATCAGAATTCCAAACATGCTCAAATCCTCCTAGATTAAAAGGCTTGAGAAAGAATCTTGTTAACCGTGTTTTGAAGTGAGTTAGTAATAGGGATATGCTCTTACCCTTCTTAGGGTAATCAGAATCCTAGACCTACTTCTCATTTCAATTTCATTTCTTTCATGAACATGCTAGTTAAATTGTAACTTTAGAGGGCTAGCCTCCTAAGAACATGCCTTAGCGAGGCTAGTGAGAGGGACAACCCAAAGTGGGATACAATTTCTTTTGCCACAATAATCCAACCCACTATAAAATAAAATACATTCATCCTTAATGTGGTGAATGATAAAAAAAAATTGAAAATAAGACCTCCTCTAGTAGTCCTTCAGGATCGCGCAAAATCATGTTTTTATGCATCTGGGAGGCCTCTATAATGAGGGATAGACTCAAGTCTTTCTGAACAGAATCCTTACTGGAACCAGGTTAAGTAGTAAGCCACCTTTTTCAGCCATGTTGAACCAAATTGCCCTTAGGTATATTGCTTGGTATCTTTTCTTGTGAAAGACTAGTGGAAACAATTGAGAACATACATGTGGTGTTAGATTTTTAGAATTACTGATTGAAGTGTGTGCTATGTTTGGTTATCATTTTTTTCTTTTATCTAAATCATTTTTTGAAGTGTCATCAACAAAATTTGCAACCAACTCAGTTAAGCTCTCCATCAAGGGCTTCACATCCTTAGAACTGATGAGTTAAAACCTTCAAACAAGTCTTAAACCATAGAGGTACATCTTCCTCTATAAAGACTTCATCTAGAGACACACTTGCACATTCTGCAAAACTCATCAGCTTAAGAAAAACTCAAACACTTTCAATGAGTAACTCTTGGGATCTTCCCATGCATACTCTTGGTCATGGAACCATCACCAGGTCCAGATCCAAACCCAAACCATAGGAATATTTCATCAACCCTTTCCCTTTTTCAGAGGAAGAACTAGAGATTAATCCTTATGAACAAGTTGATCCTTCTATATATTATGAAAACATTCCTGAATCATCCCAACCTCAAGGATCAAAAGCTTTCCAAAATATAATTGAAGAAGAGCTAGAAGATGTTGAACAAGATGCGTATGCATCTCAAGTTGTAGAGAACGTAGTTGGATGTAATCCCAAGAAGTACCTAGTAATGATCTTGAGAAAAGGAGTCACACTTCCTTTTGGGTTTGATGTCTTAAAAATATGGCCTGAGAACCCTTTGGTAGCACATGACACTACTTCCCAACTCCCACCAAATACTATAGTATCTCAACTCATGACCATGCCTGAAACCTCACAAGTAATGGCATCCCAAACATCGACACAGGCTGGCTCTTCTTCAACATGGGGACTTGAACAAAACCAAATAGAATCTCATGGGATCCCCGCCTTCCAAAATGATATTGGCTCTTCTTCCATGACTAGCTCATCTCAAACAATGCCTTTAGCTACCATCTCTACAAGCATCCCTGTTGCATCTTCAGTAAGCCAAGGTCATTACAACTAGTTTTCTAATATTCCAATAGGACCTAGCTCTCAAACCCACTCAAGACAATTAGGATATTTCTCAATTGGTCCTACATTTAGTCAACCACCCCCAAGAGCTAGATATTTGTTCCAACAACAACCCAATTGGAATCCCCCACATTTTCAATAGAACTTACCATCTGGTATCCATAACCCAATTCCTGGTAGATCTTACATACTTGTGCCACAATCCCAGAATCTAAGACAATCTCCTCTACCAACTTCTAGACAATCACTTAACCTTGGAAACCTCCCTCAAGATCATATTGACCTCTTGATTCAAGAGTTTCAAAACTTGTGAAATGAGGTGTTAGACATTTGAAATCAAGGGAAAACCAAGTCTTACACCTTAGAAGACTTATACCCTTACCCCTTTGACCTCTCAATTATGATGCTTCCATTCCCTGCAAACTTTGCGGATCCAAAGTTTGATAGGTACAAAGGAAAGATGGATCCTATAGAACATATCTAAGGGTTTTTCGCTAGTTGCATAGAGGTTTCTCATGATGGATCATACCTTATGCAACTGTTTCCTCAAAGGTTGGTTGGTCTAGCAATTGAATGGTTCTCACATCTACCCCATGGCATTCAGTCTTGGAAGGAACTAGATGAAAATTTCATAGCACACTTCCATCATAACATCGAACACAAGGTCAACATCAAAGGCCTATGTGATACAAAACAAAAGGAAGGTGAGTCTTTTTCCAACTTCTTGCAAAGATGGAGAAGTAATGCTAACATGATATCCTATGATGTCCCAAAATAGGATCTAATAGCCATGTTTGTCTACAACCTTATCCTAGATATGGATTACACAGTCGAACTTCAACTCACACCTAATTTTAAACAATTGATTGAGCGAGGCATTATATGTGAGAAAAACATGATCAAGAGAGGAGTCCCTACCAATCCTCATCAACCCAACACCACCAAGAACAATGATAACAAAGAAAAATTGTGGAATAAGAACAAAAATTTCACCAACGATGGTGTCATTGATGTTAAGACATTTAATTATGCCCAGCCAAAGATCTCATTAAAAGGGGCACCTGTACAAAATCCAACTGAGGTAATGCACACATCATTGGCAAATAATCAAACTCCTGACATGAAGGTTCAAATTGGTAATGTTTACCAACCTCAACCCAATGTATCATGTCCTCCAAGAAAACATTTTCCAAAGTGCGAGTATACCCCATTAGGTGAACCAATTGAATCAACACTGAAGAAGTTGATCCTGAATAATATGATCACCTTACCAGAAATACAAGAATTTGAACATGGTGCGTTCAAACCCAATGGTGAAATGATAATGAATTTTGCGAGTATCACCACATTAAAGGTCATAAAACCTCAAACTGTTACCGATTGAAGAACACTATCCAAGACCTAATCGAATAAGGATCAATCAATGTTGATAATCTCAAACCCCAAGACACCACAGATCACACCATTTTTAAGGATCCATTGTAAAATAATAACAAAGGAAAGGCCCTTGTGTTTGGTAACCAACCCAAGAAAGTTAATTATACCTACTCGGCCTCTAATAATGTGATTAATTATGTTAATCCTATTGAAAACCAAGTTTCTACAATCACTATCAGAGATAACAATTCAAAATGTGTAGTCACAACCTATCACTCCAAGGTCATCCTACTGGGGGCACCTTCAACTTCCACTACACCAAAAAATGCTACACCACTTCCCAATCCACATCCCAGTATTGTGGATCAACTTAAGAAAACACCCACACAAATCTCCATTTTTTAGCTACTCCACATATCTCCCCAACATAAGCAAGCACGAGACCAAGCTCTTCACAATACGGCTGTCCCATGAGACATAACTCCCAAGAATCTGCAAATAATGGTAAACTATATCACAACCCATAAACATGCCACCTTCACTGAGCAGGATGTGCCTCTGCATAAGCCGCTACATAATGATCCTTTGCACTTGCTAGTGCAAGTACATAAACATATGATTAGATGGGTCCTCATTGATGGTGGGGTGGGACTAAACATATGTAATCTAAAGGTCATAAAAGCCTTGGGATACTCAAAGTCCAGTGTTGATATCACTCGTAGGATAAATATCAGAGCCTATGATGAAGAGGAAAGGTCATCCAATGGAGTCCTTATTCTACCAATACAAGTAGGACTAGTGGTGAAGGATACTACATTTCAAATCCTAGATTTGGAGTTAGGATATAACATATTGTTTTTAGGAAGGCCCTGGATACATGAGATGCAATTTGTACCTTCCACCTATCATGAGTGCATTAAGTTTCCACATCAATGTACTGAGGTTCTTATTGAAGGTGATCCAAACCCTTTCCAGTACTGTGCTAACTTAAGGGTTAGTTCCAAGAACCAAATGCCCCTAAACTAGGAAGCTAATATTCCTTCTACTTCTAGTTCTATTCCTGAAGACATACCCATGATGGGAATGAAAATATCAGTCCAAGATAAAGGATGTGGTGAGTATTGCTATGAAGAGGCATTCACCATCACTAAACTACCTTTGTCTCCAAGATCTTATGTCTGACCTAGACTCTTAGAGATAGTTGAGGCACCAAAACATGTTGTCTTCATATACCCACCCACAACATTTGTTAGATGGGGTGATGTAAGTGAAGAAAATTTTTTAGAGCCTAATATCAACACATGGTTATATCAAGATCCTCAATACAAACCTCCAATATAACTACCCTTGGAAAGATATGGACATGGCTTCACCATGTTACAACAATTTGGATATGGTGGAACCATGGGTCTGGGGGCAAGACAATAGGGAGTTATAGAACTGTCACTACCACCTACCTAGAGAAATAATAGGGGACTAGGGTATGGTCAATTTAGAATCATACTAGGAGTCAGAGATGTTTCAGGAGTCACTAATCCTAACCAGGAGAAACTTCACGGACATGCCTAGATCAATCATATACTTCCATATTTATTGCCACAAGAGGCAAAAAATGTAAACATTGAATTTCCCCTCAAACAGGAAGTCCTAGATTATGTGGAAAATGAGATACCTTATGAGCATTCTAGTGTGACTGATACACACAAGTATGAGTGGTTATCCCTCCATGACTCTAAACTAGATACCCCTTGGCATTCCCCTTGTTCGACCAACACCATGCACATAAATGAACTTTTTGACCAACTAAACCTAGAGGAAGAACCTTGCATTCATAAACATGTCAATGTACATTCCCTAAATGGTGCATCCACATCTCACTCTAGATTTTTCAGAAGTATCACTGCAGTTCCCTTTGTCCAAACTAAGCCATTGCCTAGCATGAGCCTTTTCCTAGTCCACCCTGAGTTAGTTGACTGGGATGAGGCCATTGCAGAATTTATGGGAATTGAAGAAGGAATGCCATCAAGAGACCACAAGGATGGGTTCTCCTTTGATTTGGATAGATCAACCTACTTTGGGGAGGCAAATACTTTTTCTAGTCAAAAAAGTAAAAATGAAAATAAAAAAGAAAAAAGAGAAAATAGGTCATCAAGTGAAAAGTGAAAGATGCTTCTTAACCATGAAAAAAGTAAAAATAAAGACATATCTTCTAGTGAAAACCTTTTTAAGGCACCAAAAGCTGGAAATTTGGAATTCCTCCCCTTAAAAGGAAGAAAAATTAGAATTACTGGTAGAGGACACCAATGAAATAAACTTAGGAGAAGAACTCCATCCTAAGAGAATATATTTTGTTAAATCTCTCTCACTTGAGGAAAGAGAAAAATTCATTGAATTCTTCAAAGCAATGCAAGTAAATTTTGCCTGGTCATATGCTGATATGCTAGGACTTGATCTAAAACTGGTATTACATCACTTGTCATTATTGCCAAATGTGAAGCCTGTGAAATAAAAGCTAAGAAACATGCATCCACACATTGCATTACTAGTCAAGGCCGAGTTAAAAAAAACTTTTGGACATTGGTTTTATCAGACCAATCCCTTATGAAGACTGGATATCAAACTTAGTGCCTTTCACAAAACATTTAGGAGATATCCACATATGTACAGATTTCAGGGACCTAAATAAAGCTTGACCTAAAGATGACTTCCCATTGCCAAACATAGACATGATAGTGGATCTAACATCTGAACATAAAATGCTATCATTAATGGATGGATTCCTAGGATACAACCAAATCAAGATAGCACCTAAGGACCAACACAAGATAACCTTTACTTTCTCTTGGGGTACATATTGTTGGAATGTAATGCCTTTTGGTCTAAAAAATGTAGGTGCAACCTATCAAAGAGCCATGACCAAAATCTTCCATGACATGATTCATAAGACAATGGAAGAATATTTTGATGATATATTAGCAAAATCTGGACTCAAATAGGAACATGTACAAGTGTTGCTACCTATTTTTCATAGGTTTGAATAATACAAGGTTTAGATGAACCCAACAAAGTGTGCATTTGGTGTCATGTCTGGAAAGCTCCTAGGGTTCATTATTTCACATAGAGGAATTGAAGTTGATCTTGATAAATTCAAATCCATACTAGACATGCCTCCCCCCTCCAATCTGAAACAACTTAGAGGACTCTAGTGAAGATTACAATCAATAAGGAGGTTTATAGCTCAAATCACTGATAAGTGTGATCCATTCCAACACTTATTACATAAAGGAGTCACATTTGTTAGGACAGAAGAATGTGAAAAAGCATTTCAAATCTTCAAAAACTATTTGTTGAGTTTGCCAATACTAGTTCCACCAACTCATGGAAAACCACTTTTACTGTACATTTTAGAAACAAAGTCAACACTAGGATCTCTCTTAGCTCAACATGATGGTCAGGGAAAAGTAAGAGCCATATATTACATCAGTCGAACCCTTGTGGGATATTAATTTTACTACTCATCCATTGAAAATTCATGTCTAGTAGTTTTCTTTGCCTCTCAAAAGATAAGGCATTATATGTTGAGTCAGAAAACCAAACTCATTGCTCACATAGATCCATTGAAGTATTTATTGAGCAAAGCAACATTAATAGGAAGACTTGCAATTTATGGGTCATGATTTTAAGTGAGTTTGATATAGAATATGTTGACCATAAAGCAATAAAGGGATAAGTTATTGTAGACCAACTGGTAAAAGCTCCTTTACCAGATCACCAACCCATTCTGTCAGACTTTCCTGATGATTTAATTTTCAAGATAGAAGCATTCATACTAGTTTGGCAACTACATTTTGATGGATCATATACAAACCATGGTGCAAGTGCAAGAATTTTTTTCATCACTCCACAAGGAGATGCAATTCCAAAATCCTTTCACCTCAATTTTCCATGCACCAACAATATAGCTGAGTGTGAAGCTCTAGTCATAGGACTAAAAATAGCTAGACAATGGGGGATAAAGAATTTGAAATTTTATGGTGATTCACAACTAGTCATCAGTCAAGTCAAAAATGACTACATGACAAAAGATAAAAAAATGATCCCATAAAGGAAATCAATGGAATGATTGTGTGCTTCCTTCCAATACATTGTGTTTGAACAAGTTCCAAGGGTTCAAAACAAAGCCGTAGATGTGATGGCTACCATAACATCCTTGATTGACATGCCAGGCAATGAAACTAGATTTGAATTTCTAGTAGAGCAGCTCATGATTCCAACATATGAAAAATAAATGATAGAATCAGTATGTGTCCTTGTTGGTCCTGAGTCTCCCTGGTATAAAGACATCTATGCTTACCTCTAGGATAATCACCTTCCAGATGACTTGTCCAGAAACCAAAAGAAGTCTCTTATCTGACAAGCCTCTAGGTATACCCTACTCGCTAATAATCTATATAGAAAAGGTCTATATGGTATGATGCTATAATGTCTTACTTCCATAGAATCCAGGAAATCCTTGTACAAGGTACATAAAGGTTTTTGTGAGGTCCACTCAGGTGCTAATAGCCTAGCGAATAAAATATTGAGGACATGATATTATTGGCCAACTTTAGAGAAAAATACACATGAGTATGTACAAAGATGCTGATAATGCCAGAGACATGGATATCTCATCCATGCACCAGCTCAAGAGCTTCAAACCCTTACTTTTCCATGGCCTTTTTAAGGGTGGGGATTTGACCTAGTAGGAAAGATTACAGCTATTTCCTCTAACAGTCACAAGTACATAATCACAACAACATAATATTTTACAAAGTAGGTGGAGACCATTACCCTGACACACATCACTGGCAAGTAGATATCCATGTTTATCCTTGATTATATTATTTGTTAGTATCGAATTCCACAAACCATACTAATTGACCATAGATCACCATTTCAAAACATAGATGTTGATGACCTTTGTGAGAAGTTTAAAATTAAACAAAACTTCTCATCATTCTATTACCCTCAGGGAAACGGTCAAGCTGAGGCAACTAACAAAACAATCCTAGTATTTTTAAGGAATTTTTTTGATGAAACTGGCTGAGACTGGCATTTGTAGCTTAGTCTTGCACTGTGGGCATACATAACTAGCATAAGGACTCCGACATGAGAAACACCTTTTTCCCTTGTATATGGAACAAAAGAAATTCTACCTATTGAATTTGAGCTTCCCTCACTCAGGATATCATTGAAGGACTTTATTTTAGATGAAGACTATAGGGTAGCCAAATTATCAGAACTTGAATTTTTGGATGAGAAGCATCAAAATGTAGTAAACCACTTGCAAGGCTATCGAAACCACCTTTGCAAAATTTACAACAAAAGAGTTAGACCAAGGAAATTTGAGGTAGGTGACTTGGTCCTAAAAGAGAATAACAAAAATCTCGCAAATCGAGAGAAGCCCATAAAATTTGAAGCTAACTAGTTAGGACCCCATGTCATTATTGGATCCTTAGACAATAGGGTATTTCAACTGGCAACCTAAGAGGGAGATCCTCTCCCTAGATACATCAACAACATGCACCTAAAAAAGTATTATACCTGACATCTGAAGGTCAAGTGTATATATATCTTAAAAGTTCTTGAAAAAAATACAAAAAGAAAAAGAAAAAAGTAAAGAGAAAAAATTTCCCTTTGGTGAAAACCTAGCAAACAAGCGCTATTGAGTAGGTACCTTGGTGAAAACCTGGTGCCAAGTGTTGAAGTCCTACTCCACCATCAATGAATTTAAATGATCAGTTTGTACTCACTAGAAAACATTGATGTGCATGCTAAACCCAAAACTAATGAGCATAACTTTGTCGAGCCTTCACGCTTATCCATGACTTATATTGGCTCACCAGACTAGGGTCCATCTCACATAATGTCCTGAAAAAAACCTTAAAAATTTATATAATGTCCTGAAAAAATCTTTAAAAATTTGAATAATGTCCTAAGAAAATCCTTAAAATTTAAATAATGTCCTAAGAAAATCCTTAAAAATTAAAATAATGTCTTGAAAAAATCTAAAAACATTCAAAAAACGTCTTGAAAAAATACCTAAAAATTTCTAAAATGTCCTAAAAATGATAAAAAACATCATATATTATCCTGAAATAATCCCAAAAAATTGAAATATAAAAAATTCATCTAAGGAAACAATGTTCGGGGTGTTTGTGATAAGTGCCTTCATCTATGTGATACGCCACACATACCTTGACTCCAAACATATGAAACTTTTGATGGAC